>BDUI01008132.1:54683-77147 GCA_002335545.1 Apodemus speciosus
TAAGTTATGAAAAAGCTCTGAAAAATCCTTCAAAAGAACAACTCCATAAAATCTCAGATAACAATCACTGAGAAAATGCCTAACTGTTGATTCTAGAAATGTTAGAATACAGGAGCTAAACATTTCATGAGAAAATAATCGGATATATTTATATGAACCACACCTATGAAAATATGTATATACATGGTATTACTGTATTATAATATATCTGGTTATATTACAATACATTGTTATGTTATAAATATTGGTATGAACAGTATAGAAGTAGGCTTACATAACTATGTTGATTTTTSTAAAGAGAGAAAAATACATTTACTGTTTCTTATTAGTGACTGTATTGAGTAACCGTTAACCCTCAAGTAAAGGAAACAGGGAATTTTTTAAAGGTTTTAAATGGGCAATATTTGTAAAATAACATCTTTGTGTAAGACAACTCTTTTGTGTAAATCATAATTACATTTAATATGTAGTTTTATATTAAATTACAATAATATTCAAGTTTCCACAAAAATGGGAAATGAAAGACAAAGTCAAAGCATTTTTTCATAGACAAGATCATTTCTATGCGTATAAATTCATATAACTTTTTTCACAAATTCACGGTGAAAACCTTAAAAATGTATAAAAACAAATACATGACAGAATTATAGAAAATAAACTCTAATTTGAGAGCACAATTGTACAACAGGGCCTACAGTCATCACAGGTTAATTGATATAAAGTTATTTCAGTAAAAGGAAAGAAGCCATGGTATGTTCCTTTTGATTCCTCAGTTTCCATTCAGTGTCCATCAGCATGTAGTCCTTACACCTCTGGAGGAAGCTTAGCAAATTACCACACTCCTGATCTTTGTTCCTCATTTCCRGTACTTTCAAAAAACATGAAGTCCTGAATAAAAAATAAGAAAGAAAGAAAAGAGTTTTCGATGACAAAACAGAGAACAAATCCCAGATACAAAGGAAACTTATAAAACTATGAACCATAAGAACAGTGGGAAACTAGAGCTATGTAAGGTCTGCCTTTCTCTTCCCATTTTAAGGGCAATCAACTAAGTCCTTCTCCCTTTCCTCTGTTCTCTGCCAGTCTGACAACCCCTAGCACATTCTCTGGATACTACTTTTTCATATTCCTCTTGAAGTCTTCCCATCTTGCTTCCTGAACTTTGGCCAGTCCTTTCTAGCAATGTAACGTTTCTAGTTACAGGAGGTCCAGATTCAGCTTTTGACTTGGGGCTGGTGGAAAGTTGGAAACCTTGACAAGGAAGCTGATTTCCGGTTTGTTTTGAAAGTCAGTTATGTCAAATGATGCTGTGCTGGGGCACACAGGTGAAAGGATGTTTTGCTGGAGCAAACGCAGGTGAAGGGATGTTTTGATACGGCAAACACTTGAAAAGGCCCTTAATGAGGGAGTATAAATATGATCCCACAGACAGTGGGAAACGGGCACTGAGCTTTGATTTGGTTTGCTCTGCCTCACTATTCTTCCAGCAAGTTCTGGCTTGCCTTCCGTCTTCCGTAGCCTTGTTGAGCTCAACTTACGGTAATGTGCCATTGTGAGAAACTTGCCCAAGAACTGCTCATAAGGTTCCTGCGGCAGCTTGCCACCTCTGCAGCCTCAGGCAGTTYCTTTAGGACTGAATTACTACTGCTATTTTTGGCCTAGTATCTACCTGCCTAGAGAACTGGTCTGCAGCTGCTGAGTCATATTTGTTGTTTGCTACAGGACTGAACTGCTGCCAAAGAAGGTCAAGCTCACCCCCGAAGAATTACTGCTGAACAAGTCCACTTCCCCCAAATCCTAATAACTTTTCTCTTCCACTACCACAGCTGGGTGGTGGGCTAGAGGAGATGTTGAACCCTTTTTATAAGCAGGTTGCAAAATATTTATGCCTACAGGGTGTTCCTGGGCCCTGGGTCAGCAATTCTCTTCTGAACATGCTTACTGTCTGTTAAATCTTATACATTTTATTTCTTTGATTTCCCTTTTCCTTTTTCCCTTCTATCCCATTTGCTAATCGCTTGGTTCGAACAATCACAGTGTTGTCTCCTTTCAACCCAATTATCACAGAGTCACCAGGATTTATCTTTGGATTTCCAACAGTTCTGCCTAATTTTAAATGAGCATGTTAACTAAAGTCCCAATGACTTAGTCTGTGGCCTAAAAAGCTGCTGATTTCCCCAAAACAACAGTTTCCCATCTTAGCATGACTCCAAGCCCCAAGAACTTCTTTGACTTGTAGGCATACACAGTCTCTGCAATTAAGTGTTCTAGATTGTGTCTGGAGTGTCATGTTAAATGGAATCTCAGACCTGGTTGAATGGTGAATACTGATACAAATGGCTASCTGTTTCATAAGGCATCTTGGCACATACTATTTGGTGAATGGTTTCAGAATGACTCTAGAAAGTCACTGATAAGGAAAATTAGCAGGGWCAGACTCACTATGAGGAAACAAGCCCCAAGCATTACAGCTTTCATCTTCACATCCAGGTCTAGAGGGAACTGGATCCCGAAGTTGTCTGCATCTGTGAAGGCCTCTCTCACAAAACCAGACCACTGCTTCGAAATTTTGCCAACTACYGATTCTTCATCTAGAGATTTGAGCTGCATAGCAAATATAAAGTCATAAGCATTTCCCAAAAGTAAATGGCAAACATAACTTTCAAAGTCACAACTCAAGAAAACAAATATTTGCCTTAAATTATATAAAGTGATAAGCCTCAAGAGATTCAACTATTCATTGTATGCTGACAAAACWAACATTCTCTGGTTCCTGCTAAGACAGATAATATAAATTCTTACTCTCAATGCAAAATAAATTTAATAGAAAAAAATTTAAATGTTTTACTGATACATTGTCTAGGACCACTGGGAAGATGATAAATGCGATTACTGTTCAAATTCTGCTCCAAGAGTCTTAGCAGAGGCTCACTGCCAGCCACGGGGTAGCGGGTGGTATGGGCTCCTGAAATGCAAAAGCCCAGAGAGACCTAAAGATCAGCTGGTTAGTGGAAGGATACAGCAAAAAGCTCCATGGGAGGGTGCCAGGGCAGCAATGGGGTAGGGACGGAAAATTAGCAGGGTATAAAGAATGCAAGAAGAAAGGCGTGCGAAGTCAAGACTTTCAGTGTGAAAAGAATCTGATTAGGGGGTCCTGTGGGAGGAAAGACCAGGCAGTAGAACAGTAGAAAAGGACACACCCAAACTAAAGCCACTCCGTAGAAGGCTGTGGATGCTCCCTGAGGTATGAACACATAGGCTTGTGTCCAAGGAGAAGGTGTGTCCTGTCCAAAACTGCAAAGGTCACCAAAGGTGGGAACAGCCTCTTTTAAAACCCTTGCTCCAGACAGGATCCACCAAGTAAACAAGGGACATTAGAGGCAGTCACGGCTGATGTGGCTGGAAGAGAATGGCACCTCAATGTGTTGAAGTCTACCTCTAACATGAATGAGAAGTCCCAGRGGCTCATTCCACACCCAGGCTAGGTATACCACACTTTCTGTTCCTTCAGGATCAGGTTTTGTTGGGTGTCTAATTTGAYGATAGGGTGTAGCAGAGGACTTGAATATTCACCATGGCCAACTGGCTTGGCCTGCATGTGCATCCAGTGAGCAGCATCATACAAGATACTGTGGTCATAGTCCTAGGACACACTTCTTAAACAGATGAGAGGTCACTGCATGGTCCAAGTTAGAGCCATCTACATGAGCTTCATCAGTGCCCAGACACTCAGCTGACGTAATGGYCATATTGTGAACACAGTGCTATCTGTTTGAAGTCATGAAGCATTGCAGTTKTATCAGATATGACATTGTGATAAGCTGCTCTAAAACAAATCCTCTTTTGTAATATCCGAATATTTTTATGTGCAATACCTGTCATTTAAGCTTTTATAGTCAGTCATCAAGGGCCACTTGAACCAAAACTCTTAGAGGACAGGAGATGCAAACAGTACTGAGCAAAGTGCCAGGTGGTTTACCATTCTTACATTCCTCATGTGGCACGTATAAGTCAGGAAAATGAAAATGTTTTTGAAAATACATTGACAGAAAAATAGGATAATACTCTATGAGGAAAGTTCTGGGAATGGGCGTGTCTCTCAAAAGATCTTATCCTTCTCTTGGTGAAGTGAGTTGAACAGTGCCAGGTCCTGAGATGAACTGGGATAAAGGCTGTCCAGGTCATGTGACTGCTTTAGGCTATGGTGTAAAGGCTGTTTCATCAGTGCAGTGTGACGGACCTTGTGGGGGGGGGGGGTGCGGGAAGATGACTCATACCCAGGCAGGGTAGAGCAGTTCAGCCTGAGGTTAGCTCACATTACTGAAAATAGGATGTAATTTACATCCATAAAGTATTATGTCTGGAACCTTCTACTATACATTCTCAAGCCATTGTTTACTATAGGTATTGGAAGCTGTGAAAAGTAAATCCTTGAAAAGATGAGGCTTAGAAACTAATCATATTGAAACTGTCATTAATAAGGCATAATAATCTGCCTTTGGAATCTCAGCATCCACATAAAAAGATGTCATATAAATAAAGGTCTAGGTTCTACTTCCTCTAGGGAAAGCACACTGGGGGTTGTAGTCAAAACTCTAAAAACCAAAAGTGCACAGTTTCCTCAGCATAGCTAGAACCTTTAATGCAAGACAAGGGAAAAAGAGAAGAAAGAGCCAAGGGAGGCCACTTCAGCGGTTTGCTAACTTGTCTATGGAAAACACCCAATGCAAAGTATAAACACTCAGAACTTGGTCTGCTTGTGCATATATCATATGTGTGTAGGTAATTATGGGTGTGCATAGCAGCATGCCTTAGTGAGGAATGTAAGCCTTTAGACAGAGTGGTTTACTGCTCAGGGCTTATTTTTGAGACAGGGTCACTCACTTGCTAATGCAAGCCCCAGGCAGCCTTTTGTCCCCACACCCCAGATCTGGAAGACAGATGGGGATGGACATTTGTCTATCTGCCTTGCTTTTTGGGGAGTCAAAAGCAGTATACCTATACAGTGAGCACTGTGTCAGCCGAGCCAACTCCTCACCCAAACATACAAAGGTTGTAAGTACTAGTTTTTTAAAAAAATTTTCTTTCTTTCTCCTTTTTCCCCCCCATTACAGACGTCTGCTTTTTATCTACAGTAACCTTTAATCAGAGTAATCGTTAATCATTAACCAGGTGAGCACAGATCCATTCACACTATTCAGCTAATGCAATAATAACATCCTATAGGGATATGTTCCTGTCAGCAAAACACGTCCTGTAGACGTTATGATGCTTCTTACCTCAAAGTCAATGTCTGAACAGCAGCTACACACAACACATGGACCAACAATTTTTAGAACATCCTCCTTCTTCTCATTCTGGAGAGTGAACTTGGGCAGACATGGGTGCCAGGTCTGAGCCACATAACCGACTGGCACCCCAGGAGGAGCCTGGATTTCTATCTACGAAAGCAAAAGTGTGCATTTAATGTAACCATAGCCACACCATCCAGGTTTAATCCGTACTTCCAAACCCCTGCTGCTATGGGAAAGTCCCACTGACCTCCTGGAGGCAGCAGGGGAAACAGCAGCTACTGCATCTCAAGGGTCTCTCCAGAGTCATGACTTCTCGGCCATTATTATCCAGGATCCTCAGGGTGAAAGGTCTAGAGGCTCCACAGCAGTTTCGAGTACAGCAGTCAGTATCTTCCACGGCAAAGTAAACTCTCTGCCCAAGGCTGTTCTTGATTTCATATTTGTTATTTGTTTCAAAGCCTGTCAAGACTGAAAACACAGAGGGAAAAAAAAATCACACTCATGGCTTTGTGAGGAATAGTGATTCTCTCCTAAGGCAGCAGAGGGATGGTGTGCCTGAACCTACAAGGAACAGTAGAACAGGGAAAGAGGTAGTGTGGAGATGATCTGGACTCAGGAAAGGCAGTGGGAAAGGAGGAAGAATATTCAGGTAAGAAGGAATGAAGTCCGTATGGGAGAGCTCGAAAGAGAGCAAGCTGCATCTTCAACTCCATGGACTCGGGCACAAGGGGGCTTCGGTGTCTGGGGTGATGCACACACGTACACATCCTTTCTTCGCCACTTGAGCAAAAGGCATGGGAGTGCTTGTTCTAAAAGTATGAATGTGAAAAGGGGAAGTGAAAAATGAAAGTGAATCTGAACAGGGCCTTGGGCCCACAGATCCGTGTTTCTTATCTAATTATCTATCAAAGATAGATAATTCAAAGTGGAAGAGAGGTTTTAGACCAGATGCTCTTAGCAGCCATATCTTCAAATCACAGCCTACAAGGGCTATGACATCACAGGTCAACAGTGTGGTACTAAGCCTTCTCACTCAAGAGAGTTTCAAAGGATGGATCTTGGTATATATATATTGACTCCCAGGTTGGAAATCTTTTTATTCAGGCAGCAAGACAAAATAAAAGTCCTTCCTAGTCCATAGCCCTCTGATACTAGAATTACTGTCCATCAGAAGACTGCCCATAATCACGAGGAATTATTTAACATTTGCAGAAGCTCAAAGTACCCCATGCCATCTGTATGCAAGGCCTCCTGGTCATCTGCAGATGTTCTTTGTCATGAATGCAGTGAGTGGCTTTGGTGGGGCTGAGACAATCTGAGCTCTGTTTTCACAGCAGCTTCCTTTCTTTCAATACTTGGCTGTCACTCAATGATTTTTACAGGACAATTATCCAATCTGTTGCTATTTTAATATTTTATCCTCAGAAATTTTGACCTTATTCATGTAAAAAATTAAAGACATTTTACAGCCTCTAATTATCCTAGTGATTATTAATAAATAAATAAATAAATAAATAAAATCTGAAACCACCAAAATAATTTTATGTGTGTACCTTTCTTGTATAATGAGATTTGAGTAAAAGAAACCCAATAAGAAATGATGTACATTCAAAATGTAAAACCTGAATAATTTCATTATCTCTGTGTTTAAACATAATATAAAAAAATAACAAATCATTTCTGTAAAATAAAAAAATTAAGGATATTATTACTTATACTTCATTGTAAGCTGTCCAGCAGCTATGGACAAACTGGGTTTACCTGAAAGGGAGGCTGGAAATAAGGTAGGGGGTCGAGAGAAGAATGAAGTCAAGACAAAGTTCTAATTAAGGCTCCAAATTTAATAATAAGCTTTGGGTTTATAAAGGAAAAAAACCGCAAAACCCATCCCCTTCTTCAGTTGATGTAACTTATAGCAACAAGGTCAGCACAGGCAGCCAAAACTTCAACGTTCCCATGGGAATTTACAACTGTAGCCAAGACAGAAGTCTCTGTCCAGGTTGATAAGACCTGTCATGGCCAATGTCCAAGGTCTGCTTAGCCTGCTCAAGGCTGGAAAACTGTTCAGCCTTTTCAGGGCTGGGAAAGGCCTACTCAAAGCTGTGAAGGCTACACTTCATGATTTGTATGTAGAGCTACAGTATGTTAAAGCCAATAAATCTAAGAGAGCTATACTAAAGGACTGCAGCATCAGGGAGGTTGAGAACCACTGTAGGAGAAACATCTGTGACCGCCTGGCTGAACCTTCCACAGAATATTGCTGTAGGAAAGGCAGCTGACAGGCCGTTAGCTGTACGAATTGCTTCTATTTCTACAAATACCATCAATACTGCAGATACATACCTTCCAGAAGTTCAATTTGCTGGTGAACCAGAATCTGATCAATCTGTTACAGACAAAAAAAGAACATGCTCTTGAAATCATTTGTCAATGTTTCATATTTGAATTGTTTTTCATTTAAAAGGCAATATTTTTTGAAAATTGCAAAATGTCTGTGAAAGTATCTACTCCGAGATAACATTTTGGTCAAGATAACATTGATTTGTAACAAATTCATGCCTGTATAAAACAGCATTCCTTCTAAAGGGAAAGTTTCTCAGGGAATACTCACAATACTTCAATTGATTTGTTAAAGCCTCTGTGCAATAGGATTGAATGATATCATGAGTGACTAATATCACTTATAGTACAGATACATTCTTTACTGGTACATAAAGGATGCCAATTTTATTAAAACCTATTTTGAAGTTATTTCACAATCAAATAATTGCTAAAACTTTCTACACCTTACACTTCTGAGTATACTATGGAAAATTAAGTTCCAACAGAGCATCCATCGGGATRCTTGATTGATTAACAACTTGACAGTTATCACAGCCTATTTGTTGATACATTCATAGATTGAGTATACTTACTGATCCTAGTTCACCTAATGTCCTTCATCAAATAAATGTTAAAGTCACACTGCTGCGACTCATTTCCATGTAGTGCAGCATATTCTTGGTCATTTTTCTTTCTTTGCTTTTTCTGGTGATGAATTTTATTTTATTTTTTATTGGTTATTTTATTTATTTACATTTCAAATGTTATCCCCCTTCCTGGTTTCCCCTCCACAAATCCCCTATCCCATCCACCCTCCCTTTTGCCTCTAAGCGGGGCAGGTGCTCCCCCATCCACCCATCCACTCCCATCTCAACCAGCATTCCCCTACACACTGGGGCATCAAGCCTTCACAGGACCAAGGGCCTCCCCTCCCACTGATGTCAGATAAGGCCATCCTCAGCTACATGGCCTTTTTTCTTTACTTGCAGGATTTTAGAAAAGCACATCATTCAAAGGACACAAGCAACAGCATAAATATGAGCTGTACTGGTGCTAAATACAGAAGATATACTTTGAGGATGTGAATTGGAGTCAACATGGAAAAACACTGAGTTTAGTGCCAAAGTCCAGATTAGAAAGCCAGGCSCACTACTATGGAAACTATGTTTTGTTTTGTTTTGTACAGTATTTTTACTTCCGAGAAACATAACAATTATAACACCTGCATATCAGGGATTTTTCTATAATGATTAAGTGAGGTGATACATGAACCAATTAGGAACCTGAACTGAAAATAGTACTAATAACTATTATTGCCAAGGTAATTCAAAATTACAGAAAACATAATTACTTTGCACATTAATATTTTTCTTAAAAGGTAAACCTGACCTAGAAGAAGTAGAAGTATCTGTTAGGAGAAAATGTTATTTTATTTCAGATTTTTGTGACTTTTTGGTCTGATACTCCACCCTAAAAACTTGAAACACATTATGTGTTTTTGTCTTTTTTCTTTGTTCATGAGTAGTTCACACATTTATACTTGCCTGAGTTAAGTATTCCAGCCCAGGTGGACAGTTCAGTGGAGGAGGAGGTGCTGGCATCCATGGGGTCCCTCCAGGCCCCCCTGGCTGATTTTGGACAGGAAAACCACTTGGGCCACCACCCACATAACTTCCCGGTGGGACTGGGTAGTCAGGTTGGGGCCCTAGATAGGGACCCTGGGGCCCTTGGTAGCCAGACTGGGGCATGGGGTAAGCAGCATGACCTGGAATAAAAGCAAGTGAAATAAGTCATAAATGCCCAGAAAAATCAGTTCCTTAGCTGTATCCCCATTATCTACGAGCTGAGTTCTCATCTCAGAAATCCTACAGATAAAAAGATCTATATGATGCTGTAACTTTCTATACGCCAGAAGATAGGTTCTAATAATTGAGTATGGGAAAAAAAAAAACAAGTCAAGACATAAACCTCCTGATGTTTGGTGACAGGACACTCAAAATGAAGGGTCTGAGCAAAGCACCCCGCACAGAGATCACAATTCTAGAACTTCAGAAAGACCTGGGAAAGCATTTTCTTTGTCTCCCTGAGGCAGAACTGGGAATATATGGACCATTGTTTATCTGCTTGAGCTGAGGGGAAGGATCGTGCTCTGGTCCCTTGGGTAGAAAGGGTGTAATTATACATTACCCAGCAAGGACAATAGGTTCCAGGAAAGGATTGTTTAATGTAAATACTATCAGGCCACTGCTGAGAAATCCTGGTATATAATTAAAGACAAATTATTCTTTCTAGTACATTGCAAATCTTGTTTGCCAAGAGTTGTAATCTAGTCTATTCCTCTGCAGTTTTGCCCATTAAAAAAAAAATAACAGATATCAACCGCCATTTTCTTAAGGTTACAGATTTAAATTTGACAATTTAGCTCCACAGAAGCTCTAGAACATAGAGTTGATTAACCAAAGAATGTAAAAATTATGAGACAAATTATTGTGCATTATAATTTTGTAGTATTAAAATAATTAAATGAGCCCCAGTGGAGAGTTCCTGCTACCCGCCCCAATGTTTTGTGTTCCCAAATGAAAGATAAATTTAAATATAGTCTTATATTTTGATATGTCTTAAACAGTGAAATAGCTGGGCCATTTCCAAACCTCCATGTGGTCAATCTATTTCTCACCAATAATCCCAAATTATCATTTATTAAATTCTATATTCTATCTTGTCATGCTCTGGGCCGCTTTCCCTGGCTCCTTCATTTTATATTATTTTATGCATATGGTGTTTTTTGCATGTGTGTGTGTGTGTGCGTGTGTGTATGTATGTATGTATGTGTGTGTGTGTGTGTGTGTGTGTCACCATGTGCACGAATGGTGCCTCTGGCATCAGATCCCCTCGGTTGGCCTTATAGACCATTGTGAACCACAATGTGGATGCTGTGAGTCAAACCCCAGTCCTCTGCAAGGGCAGCAAGTGCTCTTAAGCACTAAGTCAACTCTCTAGCCCCGTGGAAACTCTTAAACAAATAACAGCTAGAGAACAGAAAGGAATACCTGTGTGTTTCATATACTCTATGAGGGAATGATTACAGTGAACTTCACACACTGTATACACAGTGTAGTTACTACATAGAAATGGAATGTATATTCAATTTATTGATATTGTGCTAGTTGCATCAATGATTTCACAGAGACATGCAAAGGTAAATACTTAGAACCCACAACTGATAAATAGAAGACTTCTGACAAAACTCATGTCTCTAAGCCTCAACAGGTTTAGAAAAAGTAGTATAGCTCAAAAAGCTCTTTGTCTTCATAATTTCTGTCATAGCAAAGAGTTATTAAGGATAAACATAAGAAGGCTCTCATTCACGGATAGAAGCAGAAGAACTGACTCAAGAGAGCTACAGTCAGGTTTGGGTGCATTAACAAACAAAAAAATTGCACTGATGTGAAGGAGAAAATCTGTGAGCCAGATGGCTGCACAGAAGGTGGCTGCTTGATGTGGATTACTTCATGCTGACACCTAAAGCAAGAGAAAGGAAGTGCCCAAGGAGAAGGTCTGATGAGGGCTGTTTCAGGTGGAATGAAATGGAATGTCAAAACCTTCTCCATGCAAAGGAGGGAGACCAGTAAACATACTTCAAGTTAATTATGAGGCAGAGTGGAACATTCTTTAACTCTCTGCCTTACATTTTTTTTTAACTCCGAGGGAACTGACCAAACACCACTTCCTTAGGAATCAGAACAGAGGTTTTCAGGTCTTGTCTTCACAGTGGAAGCACCTGATAAACGTCCTGGACCTCACCGGTCTGCTGCTGTGCTTGTCCTGATACATGTAAGTTACTCTAAAGAGAACATGGTCAACACTTACAAGGTAGAGTCTTGGTGTTTAGCCAGAGTATACTCTTTTATTATCAACATCTAGATAAGATCTAGGATCCACAGAACAGTTTCTAAGACAACACGTTTGCTCAAATAGAATGCATACCACCCTTCTGCCCAATCAGAATACCTTGATACTAATCCCCAGACTGTTTTCTGAAGATATGGATAGCCTGGAACTGGAAAATCTGAGTAAACCATCTATATGGGTATTTGCAAAGGTCAGGTAATCCTGACAATTGCATTTGCTAAATGAAAAAAAAATCTCTCAATTATTTTATGCACTCACTCAAAATAAGACAAAATTTGTATCCCTCGTATATAATGATATGATGAGTCTATTTTTCTGAGACACAAAAAACAAGAATTATCATAATTATAACAAAGGGTTTTTTTTTTCTGTCTTTGAGTTGTGGGGATGGAATTTATGTTCTCGGACATGTAAGCATTCTACAAATTTGCTTCATTCAAGGCTTATCTGTGTTTCTTATGTCGAGTCAGGCTTTGGCTAAATGTTTGGCCTTGAACCTACCATTTCTTCGCTTCAGCTTACTGGCCTCTGGACTTACAGACTCACATTTCTAGTCTTGGCTGAGAATAAAGCTGTCTATCATATACGCCAGAAAGCAGAAACAAGAACCCTAGGTCGCTTCCAGTGCTGAGCCATCTCTTCATCTGTCTGTTACTTTACAATTAATTCCCAGTCCTCTGTGACACAAAAAACACCCATGGAAAACTTTTCAAATTCTCAAGACTTGATCTCAGGCTTTACAACAGATGAGCAGTTGACAAAATTAACTTTTAACTTTTTGTTGTTGTTGTTGTTGTTGTTGTTGTTGTTGTTTTTGTTGTTGTTGTTTGAGACAGGGTTTCTCTGTGTAGCCCTGGCTGTCCTGGAATTCACTCTGTAGACCAGGCTGGCCTGGAACTCAGAAATCCGCCTGCCTCTGCCTCCTAAGTGCTGGGATTAAAGGCGTGCACCATGACTGCCTGGTGACAAAATTAACTCTTAATTGTATGTTTTAAATGAAACTTTGTTGCTTCATATAAACATACTGTTGGTTTTACAGTTCTTACAACCTCTCCTGCCCTCTATTAAAAAAATACTTCTATGGGTTCAGTGGTTAAAAGCACCGACTGCCCTTCCAGGGGACCCGGGTTCAATTCCCATCACCCACATGGCAACTCACAACTGTCTGTAACTGCAAGATCTGGCACTCTTGCACAGACATGTAAGTAAAACACCAATGCATATAAAATAAAAATAAATACATTTTAAAAATACTCCTATAGAAAACATGAAACAAAAGAAAGCCAAAAAGAGTAAAGCTGCCAAAATTCCTTTAATGCAATTTCATGAAAAAAGAATTACTAAAATAAAGACATGTGTGCCCCGACCCCCTTTCTTTCCCTCCCTTTCAATTGTCAATTGGTTAGTGTTATCTTTCTTCTGCAACAAATATTTTACCTTGGAAAGCAGCTGGTGGATACTGAGGGGCATACCCAGCTGGCAAATACGGTCCTGGGTGGGGAGCGTCAGTTTGCTTGCCTGCAATTCAGGAAGAGATACGAGCATGTCAGCTTAAATGAGATGTGCTTCAGAAAGGGAAGGACACAGTACTGAGACAATGTGTGATGCTGACTTGAGCCAGGCAAAGCAAACTCAACACGGGAGCTCAGCTTGCAGAGGAGCTGCAATATGAAGACCTTTGTTCTAAACATACAGTGAAAGTTGATTCATACAGTTGAAAGAATCATATGTATTTTATGTTTTTGAAATTTAGCATATGTAGCTTAGAAAATGCATTGACCTATCGGAAAACTATCACTCAAAGATATTTTGTTTTACTTTTATGTGTACATATGTATATATAACTATATGAATATAATGAGCAAAAAATAAAGTGAGTTTGTCAGAGTGGTCAAATGAATTTCTGTAAAATGAATACATTGGTAGCATATAAAACAGCTCAAGTTCACTTCAAATGAGTTTCATTTCAATGGCTTTCCTTTTGTTTTATGAAAATGTAGGCTGCTACAGAAGTCATTAAGGGATAAGTAGTCTGGCTATAGGTTGTAGAATATGTAGATTATGGTGAGATGTGTGTATTTTTATCATATCACTGAAGATGAAGGAGAAAGAAAGAAACAATTCAGAGAAAATGATTTGACTGGTATTATTTTCAAAGATCCATAACGTTTTTCTTTTCAGAATCTGAAATGTATTAAGGCAAAATGTTTCACTGCAGACTTGATAAATGTTATTTTAGAACTTTCCTGAAGGAAATAAAGATGAAGAGCGATGTGATCAATATTATTAAATCCTAAAGGGTGTGTATGTCATAAAACACATCATCAAAGTAAACATCTAAACATTTTTCAGAATGAACTGATATAGGAAATGTTATTCTTTCGTGAGTATGACTAATAATAATTGCTATACATATAAAAGGCACCAAAAAAAAAAAAAAGCCCAGAAATGTTCTTTGGATACAATATAGTATGCTCTGCACAATGTATGTAACTGTAACCCTAACATATATCTCTTTCTCTGTGGCTTTCTTGTTATTACCTAAATGGTACTGTGGATATTTGTGTCTGTCTTCTCCGTGCTAGAATACTAAATAAGATACTGGAGACAATAACATAACAATGAATCAGAAAAGCAATTTCAGGAACTGAATGAAGCATTACAATCAGATGATGCCTTAACAGGTGATATTATAAAGAAGAAAAGTAAATATTTGTCATAAACTACTTACTGTGGTTTTCCATGATTTAAATCGTTCTGAAAAAAAAAAAAAAGGATAACTGGTCTTAGTTCATTATCTATAATTTCTAGGCAAGATGTGACTGTTCCAAGTGTGTGTTCACAAATTATTCAGGCACAGGCCTGGCTCATCCTCCTGATTCATTTAGTCTAGGCTGATCTACTTACTCAAATGTTTGGGTTGATCCCCATCCCTACACTCTTGTTCTCAGTGGGACTGCAGAAGTCTTTTTACTGTTCCTGCACTTCTGAAAGAAGCACATGACCCACGTATGAGCCTCTGAGCTTGGCTGCAGGAAAGGTCCAGCAGGAGAGCAGAAGGGAGTTTCCAGGGTACAGGACTGGAGTCTGGAATGCAGGATCTGTGTGCACTGTCCTGCCTAACCCGAGGCACAGATTTGAGAAGGTCTAGTATTCTGCTCTGTAGATTAAAAGTTGCTTTTTACTAAAGGAGTCTGGTTAAGGTTCTAATAAGACCAGATATCCGACGAGCCAAGTGATATCTACTGTGTCTATTTCTGCTGCAGCATGCAAAATTTCTCCTTGGTAGTGATCCATTCCCAGTAGCTGGATCCCATCTTGGCTTTCTCTGCTCTATCTAGGCACCATATTCTGAACTTTCAATATCAACTCATTCCATGTCTCCTGATTACAATTGAAGCATGAGGCAAAAATTCTGTTACTCAAAACTGCTATCTTGGACTCTCATGAATGTAGCTGGCACTCCCTTTTCTCTGGCATATTCCAGTGTTGGCTGTCCTTTTACTAATTTCCTCTACTCTGCAATTCTGAGTGACAAAACAGCCAATCAATGTGACTACATAAGTAATTAATTCCAGTGTTCTCAAGAAACAAATGCCACCTTCTATACCATTTCATAATTTTCATTCAGCACGGGCAATTTTAAGTTTAAAATTTCATATTAATTATGAAATACCTAAGATTTCTAAGTATTATAACCCCAGTTATATGTACTTTATATGTCAGAAGTTCAGCACTGGTTTAGCAAATCTCCAATATGTTTACTCTACTCTAGAATAAATCTAAAAAAAAAATTGTGTTATTCACTTATATTTCTGTATTTACTTCATCAATAGGTATACTAGTTTGTATCAACTGACCAGTATACAGCTCTGGTGGCTCTCATCAACCCTTTAGGGCAGAAATACAAATATTTATGTTTTTCTCCAACTAATCCATAGAACTAAGAATTAATTAATAAGTATATGAAATCATAGTAGACTAAAATGTTATATAGGGTTATGTTAATCCTTCAGAATTCATCATATATATTCATACACACACATATATTTCACACACATTTTCTCAACATCGAATTTTTATTATAAAAGCTTATGCACTGAAAGGAATATCAGTTTTCATAAAAGATGCCAACAGTACTTTCACAGATACATCAAAATGAAAGACAAACAAATCTTGTTCTAGAGATAGGTGACTGCCCTTAGGATTTTATCTGCACCATTTATATTTTTARGGCTCACTTATTTTTGTTGTATATGTTTGAGTGATTTTACTTGCATGTATATATATATACATGCAGAGTGTGCCTGCTGCATGAGGAGGCCAGTAGAAGGCTCTCCATGCTCTGGAACTGAATTTATCAATGGTTGGAAGACATCATGTAGGTGCTAGGACCCAGAGGTTGGTCCTCTGCAAGATCCACAAGCACTCTTAACCACTGAGCCATCTCTTCAACCCCTGTTCCTTATTTTTTATGTCACTGTTTAATACACTTGGCTTACAAAGGTCTATGGCCTCAACTAAACAAGAACTTTAAGGAATTGTAGTTTTCTGTTATTTTCATCTTGTATCTAGTCAACCACCTTTATATTTCTTACATTTGGTAAACAAAGCCCAAAACTGGAAAAAAAATCCTTTCATAGTTACTGATTTCCAATTATAAAATAAGACCAGATCTCTCTCCCTAACTCATCCAATGGTTCAAGATAAACCAGCTCAACAGTTCAAACTTTGAAAAATTTCTTAATTAAAACATTTTTTCTTTTCACTGTGGTATACATGCAAACATATAATACCTACATGTAAACATACATGTACACATGCATGCATACCACACACAGTGAAAAGAAAAATGTGTACATATGTTTATATGTCGATACTGTATGTTTGCATGTATAAACATGGGCTATAGCTTAGAGAGCTGAAATCAATCCTGGTATCTTCCTCAATTGTATTTTACCTTAAGTATTGAGGTAGGTATTCCATTGAACCTAGAGCTTGCCAATCCCTGATAGTCTATTTAGCCAGTTTGACTATGAAAATCTTTGTTTACAAATATTTGTTCTTTGTAAGAGGGGAATTCCTAAGCCATGTCAGGTGGACCTTAAGAATGTGGTGGTGCAAGATTCTGTTTGCATAATGTGACCAACTGAGAAGATGAGAAGACACTGGGTTTGTTTGCCTCGGGGCTAAAGACCATTTCCTCCTTGCACAGAAATCCCCAAACTGTGCTCATTTGTCTCTCCTTGATGCTTTCTTATTACCCTGGTCCATAATTTTGAGGCTTTATCTGTGTTCGAGAGAAACACCTATTAGAAAAACATCCCAAGCTTTAAAGTGCTATGTGTGGGTTCTAGAGCAAAAGGTTAGGTTTCCATTAAACCTGTGCATGTGCCACTTAAAATGGAGACCCTTGTGTGCAATGACTGAAGGCATTTACCACATGGCTGCCTACCCAGACTGCTCTCCTTAGCTGTGGAAATGATCCTCAACCTTAGTGGAGCTTTGTCAGCCCACGTATCGCCAGGCTTTAAAAATAACTTGGAATTGTGTTCCCATTTGAAGCATGTCACTCATTATTTTAACCTGATGACTTTTAAATAATGTTTTCTGCTCTTTTTTTTTTTTTTTAAGTTTCAGGAGATGTTTATGAAAAAGAAAATGAATTTTTTTTATGTACCCTAAAGGGGGGGTAAAGTTTCTAATAAATATATATAAACTGCCCCAATGATTTGCAATTACCCAGAACAAATGAGAAACTTCAAGAAACACCCTGATTACTACTTTCTTCTTTGTAACTATATTATGTGATACACTTATGGAAAACTGTGACACCCTATACATAATAGTGAAAGTATATGTAAATATAAGTTATATGTAATTTCTGGGGCTTCTGTTGTTGTTGTTGTTATTACAACCACAAATTCCCATTTCCTTTCTAGCTTTTTATTAACACTTTTAATTAAGAAATGCTCATTTTTAAGTGTGTACGAGGCATGCAAGCATTTGTGTATGAATGTTTGCATGTGTGTGCACATGGACTGAGGTTTAGAGAGCCAAAGAGGATATCCGGCATCTTCCGTAATTGTACTTCACTTTCTTTACTGAGGCTGGGACTTTCACTAAACCTGACGCTGGCCAGTTCTAGCTGGTCTGTCTAGTGAGCTTGACGATTCCTGGGGCCATGGTCTCTGCTAGGATCCTGAAAGCTGGGACTGCAGGCAGGGACCACAGCTGTTGGGCTTCCTGTGAAATTCTGGTCACTCCCGCCTTCAGCCTTCATGTTGCACAACATGTGCTTTATCCACTGGGCCATCTTCCCCAGTTCTTTGCTGGGTTTTCTCTTAATTGTAAAACATTCCCACCTGGGACCGGGAAACACCACGAGGGGTTATCATCAMGTCTTCAGGATTCAGACATGATTCAGTGAACACCTGTCTCTTGAGATCTTGACATTTCTATTGCTTTTAAAAGCATTTTGGAGTATTATGGCATCACCCATGCCTAGAAAATAAGTAGGTTGAGGCTATTTAATCAGAATTTACCTGCCAGTGCATACAGAACAAATGCCTGTCTGTAAATGGCCCAATGTACAAGTTAACCTAGCTCACGTTTCTCTTCACAGCCCAAATGCCAGCACATGGCTCTATACAACTCAGCAGCACTCTACTGCTTCAAAACCATCATTAGAATCTCATAGAGTTGAACAATTGAACGAAAGATTTCATGGTAGGTAAAGAAAAAAAAATAGTGATAGGAAAAATGGTAAGGCAAAATCGTGATAGTAAGTTACATATCAAATAATGTCCAGGTACTTTTGGTTGTGTTTTAGCTACAAATCAAATAAATTTTAGGTACCGTTTAGTTACATTTTTAGCTAGGCTTTGTACTTTTGGAAAGGTTTAGTAAATACTAACAAGGAAACACATTCCGTTTGTCAAACTGTGGGCTCTGGGTTTGGTGATCGCCCAACTGAGGCAGATGACTATGCAACTATATTTCCACAAATGGTTCAGTGCATTTCCACAGTGATTCAAGGCACTGGGAAGCATTTGGGGAAACAGAACCCGTGACTGTGCATTTGTACCACAAGTACATTGCTTACAAATGCAATGTCCTTTGAAATAGAAAGCTTCCTTCTCAAAATCCACGTCACTATTTCGTGATCACAAAAATCGAACAGTGAAACACGGGCAAGCTTTGAATGAAAATAGATTATATAGCAACTAGAACCCACTGAAAACACAGCTGCCAAGTATGCTACGAAAAATAAGAAAATTTAAAGAAGCAAAAAATTTATCTCGAAACCCAGTTACTCTTACTGGGGTTCCTGTATGATTTCAAAATAGCCTTCTAGGAAGCCGGATGACTTTATATTAATTTGAGATTTTTTTTTCTTTTCTTTTTTTTTTCTTTCCTTTTTGCTTACTTATAAATGAAGCCAAGGTGGTTGTTTACTGCTTCTCAGTTCACTAACTAGATGAATTAACACAGCTCATTTCCATATCTTCATGTTATTATCTCTGGTTCATCGGAAAAAAGAGGCTTCCAAACTTCCTAACAAATGAAATTTGTTAGCAGCTCTTTTAAAGGGCACTCCCTTATGTAGCACAGCAAAGCCTAGGGTTTCAGTTTATTCTGGGGGGGGGGGGTCGGGTCAATCATTTAGTGGCTAGGTAGGTTTTTTTCCCCAAAACAAATTTTAATTTGAAAAATACAAAGAATACTCGTTAACACACATTGACTAAATAGTTTCTTTGAGCTCTATTTATTTAATGTTGTACTACAATAGTGTGTTGTGCACACATAGACAAATATACTCATATAAATATTTCCTGAAGAAATATTCACTGTATGAATGCCCCGTGTTTTCAAGGAGGCACTCATGGATACCGCGGTCTATTCTACATAGTATCTGCATAGTATAAACACTGTTTACAATGTATGTATAGACAGCAAAAAGTCTATAAGTCTATTCTATAGACCACGCAAAGCTCTATACAAACACTTCAATCAGTAAACCTTTAGAGCCAGGTTTACTAATAAGAAAACTAAGTATACTGCATAGAATATTGAAAGTGCTGTGAGTAAAAGCGATGATATCACTTTTGTTTACAGATTTATATAGCAGTGGCTGCGGTGCTGTCAAGACAGGTAAAAGTCACAAAGAAAAATATCTATCATAAGCCAGGCCACGGAGCTATGGCTGCCGGTGTGTTCAGGGACAACTGCAAACAGGTGATGTTGCTCAAGTTGAACCCTGAAGCTAAACTCTCACCTTCTTCAGGAAGAATGAACAATCTCTGAATTACACAGTTGAGGAGGGAGAGGTCATGTTGCTCTGTCTGGAAGCAGGGACTCTATCTGGCTTACCAACAGTCTATATTTTTATGTTTGTTATGTAAAGCAGCACAATTCTTGTAAGTATCCAGGTAGAAACCTCTGTTGTTAGGAAATCTCGAGAAGGAAACGCCTCCCACCCCCACCCCCAAGCGCCCTGCGGTGGTTTTTTTTTTATTAACCTTCACTGGTACCCAGTATTTAGCTCCAACTGCTAAACTGCTAAGCGGGAAGAAAGTGTAATTGCTTGGGGGGAAAAAAGTGTAATTGTTTGTCTTGGAACAGGGAAGTGACCATACCCAACTTCCAGGAATAAGATTACAGAAACCAAGCCACAAGGAACCAGGGGGAAGAGTTGTAGGCATGGGGGCTGTGTCAAATATTTCATATGATAAAAGCTAGTTTCCGCATCCCCACTTAGTTCCTTACCCGGCTTATATTAACTGATTGAAAAGTGAGAACTCCTTTGGTTGTTTTGGTTGGTTTTCCCTTTTGTATGTTATGTTTTTCTCCAGATGGGTTTTCTTGTGTAGCCCTGGCTGTCCAGGAACTTGCTCTATAGACTACAAGGCTAGCCTCGAACTCATAAATATGTCTACCTCTTCCTCCCAAGGGATGGGAATTTTAAGAGTGGCTTAAATCCTTTAAGTCTTTTACTGTCAACAATTTCAGGAGTAACGTTAGACGGAATCTGCACTTAGTGGTCTTATCCACTCAGACTCTTACCACTTTATATTCTCTACTTCTGTATTCTAGAATGCTATGTATAGTTTGGGTTCTAAACACAATCCCAAAGAACACCTGGGTTAAAGAGCTAGCGGGCTCTGAACGGTTTCTCTTCTTTTATCTCCCCTTCCCTTTCCTGCAATGGGAATCCAACTTGGGCTCTGCGCATTTGAAAAGAGCGCTACCACAGAGCTACAAGTGAGCCCAGCTCCTGCACTGCTTCAGGGCTGCTCTAGGCTGTGAAGCAGTGTGTGAAACTGAAGAGGATCCCGTGGGAACTAGCGAAGAAGTGTCACGAGTGTGGATCGCCTAGCAGCTGCAGGGACAGCAGGGCTTCTGGCTGAGTTCCCACCCCACTTCCGGGATCAGGAGTCCAAGTCTTTTGGCCATTTCTCCCAGTCTCCAGACCATAACCTCTGCCGCCTGAGCAAACTGCCCCCAGCCCTTACTCCTGCTCGCCCTCCACCCACCCTCACCCCCGCGCCCCATCACTGTATCCCGCTCCCGTGCGCGCACAGACTGCGAGCTCTGTCCGGGACCGCTCAGAACGCGGGACTCACCTGAGGCTCCTTCTGCTCTGAAGTCCGCAAGTAGACAAACTGGCTCCCGGAAGTCGTGAGTCCCCAACCCCTTGCTAGTGGCGCAGCTGTAGCCCAGCTTTCCCCCAAAGCCTCGCAGAGGGACTCACTCTGGATGAGCTCAGCCTGCACTCCTGAATCTTCCAGCTGTTCCCAGAGGCCAGGCAGAGCAGTCCACCTGGCCCGCCCCGCCCACAGGCAACGCAAAAGGAAGTGGGATTTTGATAGCCTTGGTAAGGAAGGCTATTCATCACCCGGGGGAGTGGACTCCTCTAGGGACTTTCTTTACACTGCTGGATCTCAGCCACTCAACCGATTTGGGTTCTGTGGGGGGAAATCGGGCTTCCTCAAAATTACTTTCCTGCTCTGCACACTTTCCTAAGAAGTGACATCAATTGCCACATCTGTTCCATCCGCCCTCTTTTCACTCTCAAGTTTGTTGAACATTTTTCTAGCAGCATTTTTCTCCTCTTTAGAAAAAAAAAATCGTATGGGTTTTATATAGCCGTTTGATGCCGTTTGCTGTTATCAGTCTTTGCTTTCTTTTTACCACAGTCCGTGGAAAAGTACCATCCTTAACTAGAAAACATTAAGGTTTGGTTTGAACTGTTGCTTGCTCACCAGAAAATCAGCATCTGCTTTGTATAGTAAAATGGTGCTTCTCAAATTACAGTCTGCGAAGAATCACCCAACTGAAACTACATTTGAAGGTCATGCCTTCAAAGCKTCTGATTTAGAGTGCCTGGTGTGGACATTTCTAAGAAATTTCCCTATGACGCGGAAGGTTATTTCCACCCTCACCCCACCACCACCCATTTGGTACTCTTGGAAGGTGGAGGAGGGGGATGATGAGAGGGTTAGGGTGAATTTTAAGTGGTGAGTTCACTCTTCTTTCCCTGTGATTGGTGCATTGCTAAGTATATTCAACTAGAAATCTGAGGAGCATCTTGGGAGGGTCCCACTACTTGTATATGTATATGTTTCTGGATGCACATAAATACCAGTGTGCATAATTGTTCTTCCTTAGAATAATAAGGTTCCGAGCAATAATGCATGGAACCTTATTAATTTGTGAGTGAACCTCRCGAATAAAAAGAGTCGGTGAGCGTGGCACTCCTGATGCTTGAGAAATGAACCCAGAACTTAACCCAGCTCAATGTGATTTGCAACTTCAACTGGCTTGCTGTTAGACACTCMGGCTATTTACCTTTATTCTTTACCTGATTTCCTGTTCAGACCAAACAAGGGTCTTCACTACCCTCTCTTTGCATAAATGGATTCATTTCATTTGA
>BDUI01008135.1:29531-46105 GCA_002335545.1 Apodemus speciosus
GAGAATTTTTTATCTTAGGGATTAAAAGAAGTTCTTCTCGATGCCTACAGGTGCCTAGAAAAGCAGGGGAGTCTGGGGGTTCTAATGACGCTCTATCCTTCCACTGTGCTTCCAAGAAATCCGGATGATGCCACTTCACAGAGCAAACACCTAACAGTAGACATGCTGCTCTTTGTGACCAGTCATGATTATTATGCAATGCTATTTACTAAATAAAGCAAGTTATTGTCTCCTAGTCCCTTGGAAAGGCCTTAAGCTTGTACGGTATACAAGACAGAGACAGTGCTTGATAATTTTGTGATCAGTAGAAGTCAACTCCCTGAGGTCTATTTCATCATCAAGTTTCTCGAAGTCACATGCGCTTTAAGTAGAAGTTTGGAAGAAATAACCTAAAGAGACAAGCCAGTGAGAGTTTTCAACCTCTGGTCACAACCCCTTGTGGGGGTTGGGGGAGTTCCAATAACCCTTTCACAGGGGCTGCAAATCAGATATCCTGTACCTCAGATATTGACAGTCCAATTCTTAGCAGTAGTAAATTTGCAGTTCTGAAGTAGCAATGAGATTAATTTTAGGCTTGAGAGTCACCACAACGTGACTCCCAGCATTAGGAAGGTTGAGAACCACGGATGTGGAGGTGATCAGAATCACAAAGCCATTGATGACTCTCACCTTATTTACTCGCAGTGCCCTTCCTTGCCCACAGAATTCCAGCTTGCTCAGTTGCCTCATTCTGCACAATCTTCCTGGGTTTCACAGAGCCCCRTGGGGAGTATGTTTAGTTTGATGGAACGGAGTTGTTTCTGTTTCTTCTCTGCTGGTGTGATAAAACAATCCGACCAAAAGCAAGTTGGGAGTAGAAAGGATTTACTTACAGGTCAGTCAATTCCTCAGTTGGGGCAGGAACTCAAGGTGGGAACCTGTGCTATTGGCTCTCTGGCCTGTCTGCCGGCTTGAGCGTAACAATCTTTCTTATACCGTCCAGGTCTACTTGTCTAGGGATGAGACTGCCAACTCTAGCCTGGCCCTCTTCTATCAGTCAGCCGTCAAGACAATTGGCCACAGATATGAACAGGAACATGCACATGCCAATCTGGTCTAGACGATTCCTCATTTGAGGTTCTCTCTTCCCAAGTGACTTTTGATTGAGTTGACAATAAAGTCGAACCAGCAAAAATTCATTGCTAAATTTCAGAATAAAAATAATGATAATCGGGCTCTCGAAGCTAACAAGAACGACGCGATGCTATGTCACAAATGGGGTACATTCAGTTCATTGGTGACAAAAAAAAAAAAAAACAAAGAGAAAATCTAAATGGTCTCTGAGACGTTGGATGTTTTCATATAGAAGAGCATCCAACCCCCTTCGTAATGTAATTTTGATGACTTTGGGAGGTACACTCACAAAATGATGGCCAGAGTAAAAAAACTACCCAGAAATAGATGGAAGGACAGTCACCAGGCTGGTTTTATTTCACTTCAACAGTTTTCTGTAACAGCTCTAAACTAGCAACTTTTCAATTAAATCCAATCTGTCACGGTAGGAGAAACAAGTGTGGCCGACAATCCCAGGGAAGAGACTTGGCAGGGAGTGGCCACATTACCATTTGAAACTGAACGTGTGTTTTGTTTGTTTAAAGAGTGGCTTGAGTGGCTCTATGCATTTTCCTTCCTTTGTAGGCCATTAACGTCCCCAGTCCCCAGTCCCCAGTCCCCAGTCCCCAGTCCCCAGTCCAGTGCAGAGAGCTCAGAACAGGACCTTCCTCCTGTGTTTCTGGGCTGTCTTGGTGGCAGTAAAAAGAGAAACTTCCATCCCTGAAACATTGTATCCAAATCAGCTCAGAGTCCAGTTCATGGTCAGCACTGGAAGGGTACAGCTTGAGATTGCAGAAGCCTCTTAAACCATCCCACCACAAATCTCTTAAGACATAAAAAGACAGGAAAGAATGCATTCATCCCTGCTTCAAACTGTAGCGACATGACGCCATCATTGCAGTATAAAGTACCATCTTTTCAAGGCTATTCTTAAGAGCTGGGGAATTGTACCTTTCAAGACATTCTACATTATTTAACAAGGATTGGATTATAAAAGACAAAGGTTCATAAATTAATGCAATCAATATCTCCCAGGATTAATATCATCAATATCTCCCAGGACTAGACATAAGCTATGTGTAGTTGGAAACATTCCTTTTACATAAAAAATATTTGCTTATTTATTGTTTGTGTCTATACGGCTGTGTTATGCCCAGGTACATGGAAACCATGCCATGCATGTGGAGGGCAGAGGATAACTTGTGGGAATTGGTCATTTCTTTCTGAACTTAGCTCATCAGTTTTGACAGTAACTGGCTTTACCCACTGACCCATCCTGCTGGTCCTAAGAAACATACTTGCTTATATTGGCCTAATAACAAGGACCTTTGACATGTCACCCCACTGGAGCCACTTGGATTGGCTGTATCATTAGCTCCATGTGCCAGGATCCAGTGTAAAGGGACACATCCGTAATTCCCACTTTTCCTGTCATCTCTTATTTTTTCCCCTGCTGTGCCTTGCCTTCAAATTTAATTGAGAGAGCTGAACATTTTGGGGGGAAATAAAGCTGTACACATCTCTAAGCTTCAGGTAGACTGTCACTTCCTCTCTGTCCTCTCTTCAGTGTGACTTGATCAGACTTAGGACTGAAGGGGCCTTAATCAGGTGAATATTCTGTGAGGACAGCTGTCTGGCATTCTCTAAACTGGTGGACAACCCAGACTGAATTCAGAAACAAACCTAAGCCAAACTTAATTTTGATGCATGAGCTTTCAGCTTGTGGAATTATTTTATTTCCCAGAAGTTAATTGACTTTTATTGTTCATATGCTGAATATATAGAGAATTATAGAGAATATATTCATTTAGAGGAGAATGCATGCTTGTTTAAATTATAAGCTATTTCTTCTTTTTCTCCTCTTCCTCCTCCTCCTCCTCTTCTTCTTTTAGAATTTCCATTTATTTCTTTAGTTAACTACAAATCTTATACATAAAATAATACTGGCTGATACATGTGGCTGAACTCAGCTTTGTGGGGATGTGGTGTGATTTGTAAAATGTGTGAATGTGCATGAAAGGCACAGAAGAGAAGGCAGTAACACTGTGCTGTGCGGCTGAGTTTTGTTAGAGAACGAACTGGTCACCGCACACATCCTGAAGCGCTGTCCTCCAAACACTCACAGCAAGGAAACTGTGCTTTAGAGCACACTTCCGAAGGCACCATAAGGTCCCTTCCAAGACACGAACATAACAGTGGGTGATGCTAAATGCTACTGAGGAACTTGCAATATTTTGCACATATGGACTGACTGTGTGACAGCATATATAAATATTTCATTTGATAAACATAGCTAGTTATCAGATCATAACGAACAGACCGAGAGCGACACAGGACCAGTTCCAAGAACACTGTGTAACGGGACATACAGCTGAGATGTAGTTTCCTCATACTTGGCGAGGTCTGAGCTCAGCAAACACCGCTTTTTCTTTATTCATTAATTAAGATTAAGATATTTTAGCATCACCAAATTGAGAACATTATATTGTCATGTTCAAGGATCAATGCCAAAAGAGAACTTGGAAACCGGAGTGTAAACGCCACCCGCTTCACAAGCTACTCATGCTATTTAGAATCTGTTGACAGTTCAATATCTAATTTCCCTGAAATTAAATGCCCAATACATCGCTTTCACATTATGGAGCGTAACTGATGAGACAAAAAGAAACAACAGAAAGCACAATGACAATTTTAAAAAGTCAACAAAACTTCTTACTACAGATTTCTGAAGCCATCTGACTGTAATTTTTAGGGAAAAATGAAAAAGTGAGAAGGGTTTAAACTTATGAAAGCCAAGGACCTTTTGCAGTTATTTGCTACGGTCACCATTTTAGAGGGGATTTGCAAGGTCAGTCTCCCTTAGGCRCACTGCATGAAGATGACAAGTCTATCCTCAGGCAAAGCAGGAGCCCCACCTCATGTAACAATCCTGTGTTGGACCCTTTGCTTTGACTCTGAAACAAGATCAGAGAGACAGCRTGGCTGAGTGCAATGAGCCTAGCTTTCCAGTTCATGAGATATGAGTTCAAATCTTGAGCCGGTCTCTCTCCCTTCATTTTGAAAATAAGAATAATGAGGTTTTCCAAGAACAAGAAACAAAGTGCACACGATGCCTACAAAGCTAAGAAGTTCAGAAAATTAAAGACTTAATGAAAACCATGTCGAAGTCATCTTCGTATCTTCAACTTAGTTTCTCAGAATGTACTCAGTCAATGAACAGGTGAAGGACCGAGTTAATGAGTCTAAAACAAAAGAATGTGAGACTGAATCAATGACAATGATAAGCACCTCTACTCAAAAATAAATGAAGAGGGATCATACAAATATTTTCTTGAGGGTTCTCAACCTGGTAGGAATATTTTATTTCCCCTTGGATTACAATTCACACAGCAAGTCTGTTCTTTCATTCTCTGTAGTATTTGGAAACATGACGCAGAAAATTAGAAAATCAAAATGCACACTGAATCATTCAAAAATGTATATCAGTTCAAGACTATCTAAGTGGGAAATTCTAACTGAGCACCTATTAAACAGAGCTGACTAGCAATACCTGCCCTCATATCATGGCTGAAAACCTCTCATAGGAATAGGTGATTTAATTAAATTTACTAAGAAGTGAGGGCCACATGTCCTTTTACCTTGGTATTCTTTTAATTTTTTTTAATTAATGTGCACAATGTTACCCTCTGCCCTGCACCATTTCAACAAGATGGTTAATCAGACTTTGGAAGTCTCCAAATATTAATTTTGCTAAGATATCCTTAGACTAGAGGACAAGGAGAGGTCAACTGTAGCCTGTGGAAATGCTAAAAGAAACACTGTCTAATGTGCCCCAAGAAGCTAAGTTTCTAGTCCCTAGAGGTCAAGATGTGCCAAGTGGAATTGTCCAAAACAATAGCTCTATGAGGTCTTTGGCTCCCCTCATTGCTAGCAAATAAAACACAGAGAAGACCTTGTATGAAGCAATATTTATTTTTAATTGTTCTAGCCTGAGAGGGAAAATAAGCCAGGGCTTCTCATTAGTAGTTCTTACTGATCCCCCTTCAAGGAAGTAAGAAGGCAAAATGAGATGAGACACAATAAAACACAACTTCATAGAAACGTCTAGAAAAACGCTTCTAAAATACGGTGTTTCTTTATCATAGAAAAATAGTCATAATTAAAAAAAGAGAGAGGAATGAAAAGAATATAAGGTGAAGGGGAAAAGCAACCTCATAGCCTTGGCTGTGTACATAGAGTTTCTCTTGGTTTTCTACCTATTGCTATCATGAAAACAATGACGGAAAGAAACTTTGGGAACAAAAGGTTTATTTGGTCTTACACTTTTACAGCATAGTCCTCAACCAAAGGAAGTCATATAGGAAATAAAGGCAGAAACACAGAAGTAAGAACTGAAGCAGAGGTGGAGGACAAGTGCTACTTGCAGTCTTGTCCTTGACTTTTGCCGCCATCTTCATTAGAAAACTCAAGAATACCTGCCCAGAGGCGTCAACCCTCACATCAATCAGTAATCAAGACAGTGACCACTGACTTACCAACAAGCCAATCTGCCTAGGACTACCCGAATGACTATGACTTGTGTCAAGTTGACACAAAGCTAGTCAGTACAGTTGATCTTGGTTATGTCTTTATGAGCTTAAAAATAGCAACTTAATTGAGACAAATGTAAAATGTATAGAAACATACCCAACTGACGAAATACTTGAAGGCTCACCATTCTGTTCTGTTCCTAGGACCGTCACTGATACTCTTGATCTCAAAACACTTTCTATCATCGTAAACTGGTCTCTCATCTGTAGAAATTCACACATATGGAGTAATTGAGTGTGCATCATTCCACACACACCACCTTTATTCGGCCTGCTTGTAATAGTCATTATATATGTTGTGCCTGTCAGAGATTTGCTCCATTTTGTACCCAATACAGACTTCATTGTAAGGATGTACCACAATTAGTTCTTCTGTTCCCAATTCATCAACTGTGGGGATTATCATTTTACGATTAGGAACACAGGTGCGATGGCATTTATTTACAAGTTATGATGCTGACGTGTTTGCGTTTATCTCGAGCAAACATCTAGAGGTGAAAATGGTAGGTTACATGACAAATGGACATTTAACTTCCTGTCAGGGGACTGCCAGATTCTACCAGGAAGCAGCTGTGCAGAGTTATGCTTTCAGTGGCTGACATGATCTTAACTCTGTCCAGGTTCTTTAAACACTGACACCAACTATTGTTTCACCTTTAGCTGTGTGTGAATATTATACCTTGGATTTTGATTTGAAGATCACTCATGAGTAATGATGTTGTGGGTTGTCCTGGTGCTCTTTGTATTCTGATGTTAATTGTGCTTCCTCCAGAGGGCCTTCCCCTGGGAGGAGTGGTCACATACTCAAGTGATTTCACAAGAACCTTCTCCCCATTCTAACTGGTCAAATAAAGGTTGGAGCCTGTGATGGGGACAGTAGAAGGGAAATGGAGGTTTTAGAGAGTGAAGGGATGGGTAGGGGATGACAAAGGACAGAGGAAGAAGAGGTTGGAAGGAAGATGGAGCAGAATCACATGGCCTGGGCAAGCGTCAAGTAGCAAGGGACTCATAGCTAGGGAATAGATTAGTGTAGTGCTACATCTGCCCAGTCTAGGCATACAGCTTATAAATAAAATAACTGAGTTGTGTGTTTTGGCATGAGCTTTTTGGGGTTGGAAGTTTACTACAACAAATGATATTGATATTTCTATTATTCCTAGAGTCGTTTGTATATTTTATTTTATGAACTTTCTATTTGGATCTCTGAACCATATTTGAAGGTTTTACTCAGTTTTAACAATTTTTAATATGCTTGGTATGAGTTATTTGTTTGAAATACATATTACCAATAGTTTCCCTGTTTTTGTAGCTTGCCTCTTAATTTCTAAATGTCTTTCAATGAGTAAAAAATGTTATGAAGTTGGATATGGGTAACAATGCTCTATACATTTTGAAAACTGGAAACTGTTTTGAATGTTGTTACATTAAGAAAAGATAAATGTTTGAGGAAATAGATATACTTCACACAATTTTAAATATGGTACAGTTTATACATTATGTGGTATATAAAACAGTGTGAGCTATCCCATTAATATGTAAACTTTCATGTTTATATACCAGAAATGCATTTAATTTACATTTTAAGGAATCAAGGATTTAACTTTGAGAAACTTGTCCTAGGAGTATGCTTGAAAACTTCAATTTTTGTAGCTTAAGCGTTTTTGCTAACTTAGTCATAGCATAATAAATATTTTATTGTATATTTCTTTAAAAGGTAGTGGGAAAAGTTTAAAGCAACACTTTAGCCTTATTTATTGTTTTATTTTCATTTGTATTCAATTTATAATTTGTAGTTCACTTTTATTTTTTATATGAGTCATGTGTTATTTAGTGCTAAGGATTCAGGTCCCCAAACAGTTAAGTATTTTCTAGATACTTTTATTTTTTTCAGACAGATTTCTACTTTAAATTTGTTATAGTCATAAATCATTGGACTACTTGGAAACAGTAAAGTCTTTTGTGTTCCTACAGATGGATTATGTTTGTGTATGCTATTTTAGAAGAAGCAGAGAAATTTAAAAATCTTTTTTGCTTAAATTTCCAGCAGGTGAAATCCTTTTAATCTAAAATATCAATTATGAAAAAACAGGGTATGAAATTGACATTTCTTCAGGAACAGACACAATAAATCTAAGAATCAGGAATCCATCTTTAAATAGCACAGCGCCTGATGAACTCTTGGGGATTTAGCTCCTCATACTTTCAAGAAATCAACAAAATGAACTTTGCCAAGTCAATTCACATTCAAATGTATGGTTGCTTTGTAGGATAATTTCATTCTTACATCTTTCAGTGACAATTTCATTTTGCCCAGTAACTTGCCTTCCTCATGACTCTTTCTTCGGTATTGTGAACATATGACAGAAAATCTAAACACATGGGTATAACAGGAAGCTTTTCTGACAAGAGAAGTTAGTCGCTATACTTATTTCACGTAATCTTCACTATGCTGGTTGGTTTTGTGTCAACTTAACACAAACTAGAATTATCGGAAAGGAGGGAACCTCAGTTGAGAAAATGCCTCCATAAGATATACAGGACATTTTCTTAATTAGCAATTGATGGGGGGGGGGAGGTCCCCAGTTTATTGTAAGTTGTGCCATGGCAGNGATACTTTTATTTTTTTCAGACAGATTTCTACTTTAAATTTGTTATAGTCATAAATCATTGGACTACTTGGAAACAGTAAAGTCTTTTGTGTTCCTACAGATGGATTATGTTTGTGTATGCTATTTTAGAAGAAGCAGAGAAATTTAAAAATCTTTTTTGCTTAAATTTCCAGCAGGTGAAATCCTTTTAATCTAAAATATCAATTATGAAAAAACAGGGTATGAAATTGACATTTCTTCAGGAACAGACACAATAAATCTAAGAATCAGGAATCCATCTTTAAATAGCACAGCGCCTGATGAACTCTTGGGGATTTAGCTCCTCATACTTTCAAGAAATCAACAAAATGAACTTTGCCAAGTCAATTCACATTCAAATGTATGGTTGCTTTGTAGGATAATTTCATTCTTACATCTTTCAGTGACAATTTCATTTTGCCCAGTAACTTGCCTTCCTCATGACTCTTTCTTCGGTATTGTGAACATATGACAGAAAATCTAAACACATGGGTATAACAGGAAGCTTTTCTGACAAGAGAAGTTAGTCGCTATACTTATTTCACGTAATCTTCACTATGCTGGTTGGTTTTGTGTCAACTTAACACAAACTAGAATTATCGGAAAGGAGGGAACCTCAGTTGAGAAAATGCCTCCATAAGATATACAGGACATTTTCTTAATTAGCAATTGATGGGGGGGGGGAGGTCCCCAGTTTATTGTAAGTTGTGCCATGGCAGTTTTATAAGAGAGTTCCACAGGTGGGTTCCATAAGCCAGTAATATGGACAAGCCGTGTGAAGCAATGCAAAATGTAACATCCTCCATAGCTTCTGCATCAGCTCCTGCCTTCAGGTTCCTGTACTGCTTGAGTTCCTGTCCCGGCTTCCTTAAGTGATGAATCAGAATGTGGAAGTGTAAGCCGAATAAATACTTTCCTTCCCAAATTGCTTTTGGTCATAGTGTTTTGTCACAGCAATGGAAACCCTAAGTAGGACATACACTAAGTCTTTTTTATGATGTGGATAGTTTTCAGAGAATTCCCTATCACACAACATAAAAGTCTAACCTCTCATTAATATCTCTGTCTTCTTTTTCTGTCTATCTATCTATCTATCTATCTATCTATCTATCTATCTATCTATCTATCTATCTCTGAATGTGTCTACATGTGTGTCCATGTATAATAGATCTGTTCAAGACCAACTTCAGGTGTTGTTTTTCAGGAGTCATTCTATTCACTTTGGTTTTTGAGACAACAGCCCTCACTGGGAGTGTTAGCTTGCTAATCTGCTAACCATGATAGTCTGATGGGCCAGTGAGCCTCATGCAGGTCTCCACTGGATGTGTATAGGCCATAACACCAAGATATTTTTTGCCATTTGATTTATTGAAAATTATACACACACATACATACATACACACACACACATACACACACAGTGTTTAGATAAAATCCACCCACCATTTCTTCTCCTCTAGGACTTTCCCTAGACCCCACCACCATCCCCTTTCAGATTCTTGTTGTTCTCTCCAAATTTTTTAAAGTCAATTAAACTCATTTAATGCTGCTTGTATTGTGTGGGTATACAGCCATCTAATCGAATGTGAATTGCTTTTCAGGTGCCACTTTTGTAAGAAATCAGCTCTCCCTTGCCTACCTAGTATTTTTCTGCATGTTCTGGAGATCCCACCTGCTTCCTCATGCTTGCCAGGCAGACACAGATCTTCTAGATCTATGTTCCTAGCTATCAGTGTACTGACTATCTCCCTAGCTCCTCATGAAATTAACTTAAAAGTGATGCCACCCTATACTGATAATTGTTTTTTTCCATGCATTTCTGTGGTGTGTGTGTGKGGGGGAGTGTATTTGTGAGTGTATGTATGTGTGTGTACATGTGTATCTGTATGTGTAGGTGAAACTGCGTGTAAGTGTGGTGACCAAATAAGAGGATTTGGAATGACTAGTGGGAGGGAAGTTGGTCTCCAGAAGGCTGTAAAGATTGTTGTGAATGAGAACATGTCTTCCTGTCATGGCGGCCACAGGCATGGTCTCTGACAATGGATCTCAGTGACTTCTGAGGACTCAGCTCAATCAGTGTATTAACCCAATCACAGGTGACCAGCACAGTTGGGGCAGGTAGCAAAGACAACCAAACCAAGCCAAACACATGAGCAGTAGTAAAGCCAGATTCTGTGCAGTGTTTTCTCACCAGAAGTGTTCCTTTGAGTATTGTCTGGGGTGGTACCCAGTTATCAGATCAGTCAGTCAGCAACAGAGAAAACTGACAGGAAGGAAGACAATTGAAAAGAATTTTTGTTTTCTTCTAAATTCAAATTAACGTCCTCCAACCACAGCTGGAATAGATTATTCTTGATTTTCAGTTCATAATTTGTTTCTTTGCAAGTTCCTATTATTGAAGTTTTTTTTTAAGTCAGGAAAAAAAGTACATGCATGCTTTCTGCATGATGGAAGGTGTGATTCTGCAGAGATGGCTTGCAGTGCATTTTGTTTTCTTCCTTCCTAGTGTATGGAAAGTGTCAAGTTGATCACAGTTATAAACAAGTGAATTTGCTGTGGTTTTGCTCTGCTCTACTTGGTCTTTCTGGTTTTTCAAGCTAATAGCTTGTTTTTTTTTAATGCTGTCTCCTTTCCAGACATAATTTTCTGTGCTATGTCCTCATAACACATCAATGATGAGGAAATAGTATTACAGAGCTATCCAGTCACAGCAGGCAGCACAGAATGCATAAAGGAATCAAGTCCTGGGCTCAGCTCTTTGCTGCTCATTTAACAAGATGTGACTAATTTGGTCTTCTCTTGACTCAGTTACTTATTCATTCATTTGTTTACATTAATTACTTGATATATGTATGTTATATATTATACAATATGAATTATGCTACACATGTTACATTAAGCACTCAATATATGTTCAAGAAATAAAAAGTTTAATAGATTAAAAAAGAATAAAGAAAAGAAAATGTTCAAGAAATTCAATGTAATAAACAGGAAAAGAAAAGGAAACAAAACAAAACAAATCTTCCTTCAAAAGGATCTATTGAGGAAATAGCTCAGTGACAGAGCATTTGCCTAGCATACCCACAGTCCTAGGTTCAATTCCCCATAACACACACACTTTTTAATTAGTATTTTCAGACTTTTCTGTATGATAAAAATCACGTTTTTGTAGTTTAATATTCCTGTCTGAATTAGTCTAAATGTGTCTATTTGAGTCGCACTCTGTCACATGTCTGCCTCAATCTGTCATGTATTGAGAGAAAAGTTATGAGCCACCACATCTAGCTTGTAAGGGAATTCCAGGTTCAATAAGCCACCAACCCAATGGCTTAGAATTGAATTCTGAGTGGTTGTGTGGGACAAAGCCACACAGGAGTCAATGTGAGGACTGGTTACTTCTTTTGGCCGCATAATGTCTCTATGTGTAATGATACAGAGAAGTAGAGGGTTGATATGCAAATTCAGTAATTGTTATATCGTGTCTAAGAAAGAGAAAGATAGTTGTTCTCATTCATGTGTGGAATTCACAGAAGTTGGTTTCACAGGAGCAGGGGGTGCCATAGGGATCTCTAAAACAAAGGAAGGTTATTGAGGTGGCAGAAGAGGGAGGTTGGATAACAAGCACCGAAGAGAGTTAGAGAAGAAGAGTACGTTTTCATACAGGATACACACAGTTCCCAGGAGTGGAAAGAACCAGAGAAAGGGCAATTAGAAGAAGCACAAAGAAATGGAACAATTATATTTACTAAAAATTGATCACGATACATGAAATGCATGTATTCCACACAGTGTCCTGGGAATGTGGACAGTTAGTAGATGTCAGCTAAAAAATCCAGATGAGAAGATAGAAAAGAAAGTACTAATAACCTTGAACAAATTGTGATGCTCTTTGGGTGCGGGGACTATGTCCTTCCGTGTAAAGTTTTTATGTCAGTGAAATACTGAGAGCTCAGTTTCCTGCTTGTTCAAAGCATCTCTCCTAAACTTGGATCCTCCACCAGACCCATCAACTTGCGTTTAGCTTGACAATCAGCACTGATGGACATTTGAGTTGTTTCACCTCCGGGGTATTATGAACATCTGTGTATACATCTTTGATGTACATATATTTTATTTCTCTTGCATACTTAATTAGGAGAGGGATTCCAGGGTCACGGGGATGGGGCTATTTTTGAGCTCTTGAGTATTGAAACTTGACAGACTCTTTTCCAAAGAGGGTCCCATTTGGCATTTAGCAAATGCTTTATATATTTTACCTCCATGTCAGGTTTTTTGGAAGAATTGCCTGGAAAAGTAATTTTGAAAAACTGAATAGTATTTCATATTCTGCTTTCTATATTCTGATACTATCTCCAGAGAATAAGTGACAAAAGTCAGGAATGGAAATATGGGCCTTCCCACTTTAGTCCCATTGCCAGCAAACATGAGAATATCTGATACTGGACTTCCCCTTAATGCATTTTCTGCATCCATCAAATGCGAGTAATGCAGCATCTATTATATCTTAATGATAATGCAGTAGATTTGATCTATAAATGTTTGGTACAATTGTTGGGTTCCCGTTATTGTTGCATCTATTTAATGAAACTTTCAGAACTTTTACTTATGATTGAAATTCTTTGCTGTTTATTTTCTTAAAAAGTTTTTTTTCCGATGTCACATCCCCCAAACCTCAGTTTGAGTATGCGTAACTAATCAAGCACAATGATAAGAGTATTTTATTTGTGCCTGGGTTTGGGGGGGGGGATAAAAACACCATTAAGTGAACTAAGAGCCAACTAGCAAATCTAACTGCTTTCTGGGGAAGATCTCTATGTGCCCTCTGCTTGATGGCACTATTTCTGGGTCCTCTGACTCACTTCCCTTATTGACAGCCGAGCAGGGTTAAGGGAACCTGACACAGAGAAAGACAAAGGATGTGGTGTGGCCAAGACCTGACATATGGAAGCCAGTGCAGCTGCCAACGCTCTCTGGATAAGCCAGGCTGGGGTGCAGATTGAGGTGAAAGGGCGAGCCTCTTTTGGAGGGCTGGGTTTTTTTAACTGGCTGTGTTCCTTTATGAGATGGCAAATAAGAAAGAATGCAACCTGGAGAGTGTGTTATTTCTGTTTTTAAGAGGAGGCAGAATCAAGAGAGAAGCGCCATTCTTTAGACCTGGTTTGAATTACAGTACCTCTTTAATTATCAGCTTTTATTTCTATKTATTTTACTATTTTTTTATTAATCCCATTCCTCAAAATATCTTCTTTCATTTGCACCAACTGGACAAATRAAATGGGACAATTTGTTTCCTTTTGTGCTTAGTAGACAGTGTTCCCTTAACACCGTGGGTCAACATGACCTTAACGTTCGTTTTATTATGATTTATACAATGGCATTTTCTAAGTTCCCCCTATTCCTTTGTGTTTATATAATTTTTAATAATCACTCACTGTAGCTCAGTGGACYTTAACTCCTGTTTGCATAGGATCGAATTAAGAATCTTTAGCAATGATTTTCTCAAATTTCTCAAGAACTGAAATTACTAAAAAAAGGGGGGTGGAGTGGGGTGGAGTGGGGTGGAGTGGGGTGGAGTGGGGTGGATGGTGAGATGGTGAAGGAGTTAACTCTTAACTAGTGTGGACTCACTAGTCCTCATAACTAAATAACAAAGATGTGCATGTTATGGTCTTGCTGAGGAAGAAGATGGGTGTATTAAGCTGAGGCTACAGTACGTGGAAATACCAAGGAAAGTAACCCACTTCAAAAATATCTTTCTTTTGAGTCTGACTTCAGTGGTTCTCAGCATTAGTCACTGGGGACCAGCAGCAGCCTAAGTTAAGAACTTGGTTGATGCATGCACTCTCAGATCACACTCACACCCTGGAATTGTCTTCAGGCTGTGGTCCACCCATTTCTGCATTAACTATTCCACTGGGGACCCCGTGTTTGGCCACCGGTGCTCAGCTCATGGCTTCTCCCTCTGGCTCTAACTAACAATCAATCATCTGGTAAATGTTCACAGATTCAACTGGCCACCACTTAAATGAGAATGTTCGGGAAGATATATGCAGACATTGGGGTTTGTATAGGCTCCTCTGGTGACTAAGCAATCAGTCAGGACAGGTTAAAGAAGACTGTGTCTCAAACTTCTTCATACTTTATAGTCACCCAGACTGATTTCAAAACACAGTAGTGTCAGGAAATGCTCCACCCTCAACCCCACTGGGTGAGAACTTCTGGGCATGGGATCTTGGAGTTAGTCATTTTGGGGGGAACACTGCCCCAGGGAATTCTCTTATGCATTTGGATTTAGGTTTTGTTTGTTTATTTGCTTATTTTTTCAGCTGAAGCCTTCTGAATGGACTAACTGATCTTTGAGCTCTTTTTTTGTGACATGATTCTTTATTAAAACTTAGGTCAGAAAATATGACCCTCTTTCTACTCTCAGCATTTTTTAAATTAAGTTCAATCCCTCGCATAACAGTTTTTAACAGTGTGCTCTTAAGGTTGGTTAACTTAATGTGAGCCTGTTGTTACCAGAGGTGAGGTTAAAGAATGGGTGAGATTAGCATAAGCCAACCATGCAGAAAGTTCAAAAACAGAAGAACTGACCCGATGGTAGGACTTCTTTCTTGCTGGTGAAACCTTGTCAGGAGAGTAAGCTTGTCTATGAACCCTTCTAAGGCTAATCCTTTGGGTGCAAACCAGATAAAGTAAAAATAACACACACACTATGAGCCCATAGTTCTGTTAAGCAAAGCACACTGAAAACGATGTTGACTTTGTCTCTCATCAGAAACTGACAAGTGACAAGTTTAATTCCATTTTACAATTCTAGGACACMAGTGGTATTGCTATCTGAATGTATCAGATAAGTGAGAGGTTTAGCCAGACCTGTTTTCCAAAAGTCAAAAGTTACCAAGTTGCTCTCATCCTCTTATCATCTTGTTCTCTTGCCTCTTGCCTCTCTTACTCTCTCCTCTCTCTCTTGCCTCTCACTCTCCTGGGCTCTTTCCTTACCCCCCTCTCTCCACATGGTCATGGCCGGCCTCTAGTTCTCTACTTTCTCCTTCTCTCTGCCTTTCTGTACCTCTACTACCCTTTTAACTCCCCTCCCCATGCCCTGTATAAACTCTAGTCTCAAATAAATAAATAAATAAATAAATAAATAAATAAATAAATAAAAACTTACCAAGCTGGATTCAGCTCCTCATTCAATGCAAAATCTGTAATCTACCACCCCAAAAAGAAAAAGAAATGGAGTTTTGCAATACATTTTTAAAGTCTTTATAGCTACATTTAGTCTCCTGACAGTTCAAAAACAAGACACTACCTTCATAATGGCATTTTATAATTTGGGGGAGGAGGCAGTCAGAGAGCAGCAGCAATCAAGAGAGAAAAATATGGGACTTTTTATTAATAGAATAATTTTACAACATCAGAATAGCTAATATTGATGGCTGTGGCAAGGTGTCAGTGTGTAAGGAGTCTAAAATATCAGAATCCTAAAAGCTAAATCAAGGAGGGCACCACCATCTTGGCTCCTGTGACCAAGCAGCCAGCTCAGCCAGGTACACAGGGAACAACAGAGTAAAATACCGCTCTGGACACAGTCCGCCTGGGTTCCTTCTGCACTYAGGAGCTGGGCAGCTCTACAGCTGTCTGGGCACGTATCCTGAAAGGGAGCATTTGACCTGCAGGGAGTCCTATGCTTAGAGGGAGTCCTGCTCTCAGAGACCTGTGCCACATCTGACACGGGGAAGATCCCACTTCCCGATACTCTTTAGAGAACTGGCAGGAGCAGGTTAATCACCACTGCCCCATCTATCGGCTGTGATAGACCTGTGCCGCATCTGACACAGGGAAGATCCTGCTTCCCAATACTCTCTGGAGAACTGGCAGGAGCAGGTTATTTGTCATGTGCCTCTTCTGACACAGGAAAGAGCTTACTTCCTGATACTTTCTAGAGAACAGGCAGGAGCACAGCATTCAAGAACTGGCAGGAGCAGGTCATTCGAGAACTGGCACCAATAGGTGCATTCGAACTGGTAGAAGCGGGGCATTTGAGAACCAGCATCAGAAGAACATTTGAAATCTGGCAGCAGCAGAACATTTGAATGCAGGGCATTCAACCCTTGCCAAGTCTGCCACAGGAAAGACCCCATCACCTGATACTTCCTGGAGAACCAGCTGTTTGCAGGGCATTGGTGAGAAAAGGAATCCTAGGAGTACAGAAACACAGGCCAGCAGGACAGAGAAGATAGAGACAGCAAGACCAGCTAAC
>BDUI01008136.1:48208-58230 GCA_002335545.1 Apodemus speciosus
AAAAAAAAAAAAAAAAACCTATCCCATCCCCTCTCCCCCGCTGACTAACCCACATACTCCTGCTTCCATGTCCTGGACATGAGCATTCACCTGACCAAGGGCCTCTCCTTTCATTGATGTCTGACAATGCCATCTGCTGCTACATATGTGRCTACAAACTAGGAATATCTCAGATGTCCCTCAACTGAAGAATGGATTTAAAAGGATGCTGTTCATTTATACAATGGGAAAACACTCAGCTATTAAAAACAAGGATAACATGAATTTTACATGTAAATATGTGGACCTATAAGATATCATCCTGACTAAGGTAATCTACACCAAAACTGACATGCGTGCTATATACTCATTTATTATTGGATATTAGCCATAAASTATAAGATGCCAACACTACAAYCAACAGACATAAAGAACCTAACTAACAAGAAAGCATAAGGGAAGATGCTTGAATCTCACTCAGAGTAGGATATAAAATACTCATTGGAGGGGGATGAAGGGAGGGAACTGGATGAGAGATCTTGTATGGGAGAGCTCTAAATGGGATGTCTCCATCAATCCTCCTCTCAGAGCTCATGAAACCTAATAGAAAACAAAGATTGGAAGACAGATGGGACAAAAGACATAGTGAGAACAAATACCTCTATAAAAAATTGAGCAATGCTTCCATGAATTAATTGTGACTGAAGCAGCAGTCTCAGATTGCGGGCATCCTCACCTGGTCATCCGCATTTATACTATAGCATTCAAGGTAATACTTTTATGGACTGCCTGAGTATGTGAAGGAGTACATTTCTGATTCTAGTGCCTTTTCTTGGGCTCATTTTAATTTCAGGTTTGTTTGACTTGTACAACTTTCAATATGATGGTATTCTTTTTTGTTTTGTGCATTATATTTTACTTTCTTATGTTTAGTTATTAACTTTTTTATTATTTAATCTTTTTTTACAGTCCAGTCATTATTTCCCACCTGGTCTGCCCTCTGAATGTTCCTCATCCTATACTACCTCCCCCATCTCCAAGAGGAAAACCCCACCCCACAACCCCACTCCACCAGACATTCCCCATTCCCTGGGGCTCCAAGTCTATCAAGGGATAGGTGGTTCTTCTTTAACTGGGRCCAACCAGGCATTCCTCTGCTGTATATGTACCAAGGGATTCAATCAACTGGTGTGTGCTATCTGATTGGAGGCTCAGTGTCTGAGAGTTCTCAGAGGTCCAGGTTAGATGAGAATGCTGGTCTTCCTATGGAGTTGCCTTCTTCCTCAGTTTCTGCTAGCCTTTTCCTAATTCAACSACAAGGGTCCCCAGTTTCAGTCCATTGGTTGGGTGCACATATTTGCATCTAATTATTTCAGCTGCTTGTTGGGACTCTCAGAGGGCAGCCATACTAGACTTCTCCCTGTAAGTACATCATAGCATCAGTAATAATGTCAGGCCTTGGTGCTTCCTCTTGAGGTGTGTCCCAATCTGGGCTGGTCACTGAACTGTCTTTCCCTCAGTCCCTTCTCTATTTTTGTCCCTGAAGTTCTTTTAGACAGGAACAATTYTGGGTCAGAGTTTTTGACTGTGGGATGGCAACCCATCCCTTCACTTGATGCTCTGTCATGCTACTAGAGATAGACTCTACAAGTTTCCTCTGCCCATTGTAGTGCATTTCATCTAAGATCCTTCCCTTTGAGTCCTAAGATTCTCTCATCTCCCAAGTCTCTGGTACATTTTATAGGGTACCCTACCTCCTACCTCCAGAAGTTGCCTGTTTCCATTCTTTGTGCTGGCCCTCAGTGCTTCAGTCCTGTTACCCCTTTGTACCCCAGTACTTGATCATGTTCTGTCTTTCCATTACCTGCCCCCTATCTCATCCAGGAAAGATCTCCTAAGCTCATGGATTGGGACAATTAACATAGTCAAATGGCCATACTACCAAAAGCAATCTACAGATTCAACACAATCTGTATTCAAATTCCAACACAATTCTCCAAAGACATGGAAAGAGCAATTCTCAATTTCAAAACAAAGACAAAAATAAAACAGAATAGCTAAAACAGTTTTTATGAATAAGTGAGATTCTGGGATAATCACCATCCCTGACCTCAAGCTATACTGCAGATCAATAGTGATAAAAAAAACAGCCTGCTATTGGTACAGAGACAGACATGTTGATCAATGGATTAGAATTGAAGACCCAGAAATAAAACCAAATATTTATTGACACTTGATCTTTGACAAAGAAGCCAAAAATACAAAGTGGAATAAAGAAAGCATATTCAATAAATGCTGCTAATCTAACTAGCAGTTAGTATATAGAAAAATGAAAACAGATCCACATCTGTCATCTTGCACAAAACTCAAGTCCAATTGGATCAAGGACTACAACATAAAACCAGATACACTGAATCTAAGAGAAAGTGAGAAATTGCTTCATTCTTATTGGCACAGGGGGAAATTTCATGAACATGAACTTCAATGGCTCAGGTTCTAAGATCAAGAATTAATAAATGGGATCTCATGAAACTAGAAAGCATCTGTAAGGCAAAGGACATAGTCAACAGGACAAATCAGCAACCTACAAATTGGAAAAAAAAACAAACTTCACAACTTCACTAATGCCACATCTGACAGAGGGCTAGAATCCAAAATATATAAAGAACTCAAGAAGCTAACCACTAAGACCCCAAACAACCCAACAAAAATTGGGGTATAGAACTAAACTGAGAATTTTCAACACAGGAATCTCAAATGGTTAAAAAACACTTCAAGAAAGATTCAAAGTCCTTTTTGATCAGGGAAATGCAAATCAAAATGACCCTAAGATTCCACCTTAGACTAATCACAATGGCTAAGGTCAATAACTCTAGTTGGCAACAGCACATGTTGACAAGTATGTGGAGAAAGAGGAACACTTCTCCATTGCTGGTGGTATTGCAAACTGGTTCAAACACTCTGAAAATCAATCTGGAAGTTCCTCTGAAGTTTGGAAATAGATCTAGTTGAGGACTCAGTTATATCTCTCCTGAGTATACACCCCAACAAAAAAAAAGCCCCACCATGCCATAGGGGCAGGTGTTCCACTATAGTAGCCTCATTTGTGATAACCAGAAGCTGGAGACTACCCAGAAATCCTACAACAGAAGAATGTACATAGAAATTGTGGTTCATTTTCACAATGGGATACTACTCAGCTATTAAGTACAAGGACATCATGAGTTTTGCAGACAAATGGACAGAACTATAAAATATCATCCTGAGTGATGTAACTCAGACCCAAAAGGACATGCATGGCATGAAGTCACTAAAAAGTGGATATTAGCTAAAAAAAGAAATTACAGAATACCCAGAACTCAACAAGATTAACAAGGTGAGAGGTTCAACTGAGGATGCCTCAATCCCACTTGGGATGGAAAAGAAAGCAATCATAGTTGCTCACTTTTATAATTATTTTTTTCTTAATGGAATATAGAAAGGAAGTGAATCTAGGAGGGTGAGGAGGTGGGAGGACAAAGGAGGATTAGGGAGAGGGAAAACTGCATTTAAATCATACTGTATGAGAAAAAAATCTTGAGTTTGTTAAATGGAAAAAAAATAAAGTCAGTGATCTCAAAGTTTTAAAACAACAAACAAACAAACAGAACTTGAATGAGTATCTAGTAATTAATACATTGCAGTCCCATTAACTAAACCCTCATAATGCAGATTAAATTCTTGTATATCGTTGTGAGTTTTCTCTGATGGTCTGAAATATCTTTTTGTGAGACAGTTTTACTCATGCTTTCACAACAGCATGTTAACAAATTTCAGGCACTTATCCAACTAATTCTGTGTTGGCTTTGATATTTTTCTCTTTCTGTCTTTCTATGAGGAAAGGTACAGGCTATTTTTGTTCTGTCTTTACAAGGATAAGGATAGAGAGATAACATTGAAAGGAGACAACTTTCTCTATGAGCAGCTCTGTATTGTACAGTATAAAATATTATATAATACTCTCTTTGGGACATTTTAGTATCTATGTTGTTCATTATGGAAGACTATGGTCTTATAAATGCTGTTTTTTAAAGCCAATATGGAGACATTGCATTTTAATTGATTTGCACTTGTAATTTGATAGTAAAATTAACGGCACAGATACAAATATTCCAATAACTGCTAGTGCTTTCAGAAGAAAGCTGCTTTGTATTGCTGAAGAATTCCATGTTTTCTTCCAGCATTCACAAAAGTGTATGCACAAATGTGCTTTCAAGATTTTTTTTGAGAGATATTTTTCAGTACCTGAATTGTAGTAGATTGAAATAGTTCAAATGGAATTATTTGTCCTATGAAAATCACCAAGCACTTCAAAATTCTCCATCATTTTGTTTCTGAAGAGGTGATAACCGAAGTTTCTCCAGCAATCTAGCATTTGATTGTTTATTGAATTGTGTRTCTTCACCATTGTCTGTCATGATATCTTAGCATAAAACTCCTGCCTTTAAACCATTGTATAACATATATAAGTACAAACAGTGGGCAGAATACAAGACTACTTTAATCTATTTACTATGTAAAGCATAAAGAAATAAGAGAAGAGATTTAGGCTGTACTGAGCATTGTGTGGTTTGTGCTTTTTATAAGTCACCAGATATGGCTATTTTGTTAAAAAAATTCTCACTTCTAATTTGACCTCAGAATTTCATTCCAGAATCACAAATTCATTTTCAAGCTTTTTCTCAATAATATTTGTTTTATGGTAGGAAAATGTCTCATGTGTCACTTATTCATTTGCTAATTTTACTCCAATTTTCTTGGCTATTGTATTGGTCGAGGTACCTACATGGCATGTGTGGAAAAAATGTACATTCCATCCTCCATCTTTGATTGTGTACCTTAGTCTCACTCTCTAACATATTATCTTTCCAGTGATAGAAAAAAAAATGTAATCAAAGAATTGAGAAATCTCACATGCTAACAGGAATGCCCATAATATGACAACCAAAGTCATGACATTTAAGGTCTCAGAATAAAAACCAAATATATACTTAGGACTTTATTCTCAGACTTTGTAAAATATTCTGCATGTGATAAAATGCATATAAAGTCCTTTAAAATCCAGAGACCATTTTTAAATACACAAGTCTAAAAACCATGATCTATGCCAATCTGACCTCCTTGAAATACTAAGCATGATTATAAATAAATCCCAGAATGTAAGATTGTTTTCTTCTTGTCAGCATCATTCAGTGACATCAACACAATCAGTCATAGATAGGCCCCTTTCAGGAAAGCCCCTAAAATATTTAACATATAATAACCAAGTGTGAAATCCCACAGAGCTCTCTCCTTAGAATTTAAACATAGCCACCAGATTTTTCATTGTTAGCTTTAGTTGTTACAAAATGTTCTCTTACATTTATCTTAAACTTTTAACTGTATTTTTGTAATGCAATTTAATTTTGATAGTTTTTACAATATTTAAATTGAAATGGTGGTAATGTATTAGCTACCTTTCTGTCACTGTAATAAAATATTGCAGGCAATTTAATGGTTTACTTTGTCTTAAAATTCCAAGTGATTAGATGTCCCTGATGGTATGGATGGTATCACCACAGTGACAGTTGATGATGAATGACATTGCAATTACATCCAAGACACAGGAACCATGTATCTGAAATAATTAGTAATAATATTCGATAAATAGTAATAATATTCTATCTCAATTAAAGGAGTAAATAAAATTTTGAATATACACAAATAAAATAGAGTAATAATAAATAGTAATAATTCATATACTACTGTTTAAACTAAAATTTCCACATGGCCAAGGAAATAGCTTAATGTTTAAAAATACATACTGCTCATGCAGAAGATCTGAGATTAGCTTTCAGCACTTCTAACTCTAGCTTCAGTGCACTGGAAATCTTCTAGCCTTCCTACAGTCATTTGCAGTTTAGTTATATATCCTCCACTGCCCATGCATAGATAAAAAWTTAAAATTTCACAGAAAATATTCAACAAATTGTTGAAAGACTAAATTGAGAATTTGTTTGTTTAAAATATGTTTATGGAAAGAGTAAAGAAAAATCAGAGACTAGGGTTAAATCTGCCAAATGTTTAAATTGAAAGGACTACTAAATCGTTATATTATAAGCACCAAAAGAAACAATAAATAAACAATTTCCTAATAATAGGAAAAGAGATGAATGTGCAAATAGTAATAATTCTAAAATCAATAATATAAAGATAAAATATTTAACAAATATAAAATATAAAAATAAAATTTACCATCCTATTAAGCAATCTGTATAAGTGATATATTTGATATACATTATCATATATCATATATCAAAATAGCAGTATGTTGGGGATAGAGGTGATGGAGGACTGTGCAGTGTAATGGAGAGCAATGAAGTTATTCTATATAGTTATTCAGTAATGTAATGCTTGCTGCTAGATACACATCATATAACATAGGATTTGGTATATGAAGGGCAAGTCCTAAGCCAAAATTATGGAATCAATTATTAATTAATGATGTATTAATATCTATTCATAAATGATTTAAAAACATTTTTAAAACATTATTAAGTTGTCATTCAAAATAAAGTGTTAATAAATGGGAAATTGAAGTAACACTTAGGTAGTCTCTGTAATTTCTTCTTAATTATAATTTAAAGGTGTTTAAAATGTAAAGTCTGTTAATTTTCAAAAATCGAAGGAAGGAAATCAATGACAGTTAACATATTCCATTCTTTTCCCTGTTGGCATTCATGGTTCTTCTTTCAAAAATTTCACTGTTATGTAATGTAAAAATTATCAAGATATACATTTTATATCTTCAGGACTGACATGTTTTTGTTCTCAAATCAATGAAACTATTTGCACAATACCTATTTCATGGGTTCAGCTTGCTTAATTAAGGGTATGTAATGTCTTCTCCACATGGCTTTGATCTGTGCTTTGATGCAGAGTCCTAGAGCTTGCTTAAAAGATTTGACTAATTAGTCATGGAATAAATGAAATCTTAAGTGCTGAAATTCCTATTCTTTCTCTAGATCTACAAGCAACTTCTTTAAGTAGCAAATTTACCTAAATGAAAATGTACATATATTGTGGAATGAGGATATTATAAGATGTTTTCATACTTGTGTCCAATCATTTGATATAAGAAAGTATAATTTTAATTATACTGGAAAGTATTCTATTGTACACCTAATTGATAAGTCATAACAAATTTAATTAAGTCACGTTGGGTCTGCAACTCTGCTTGGGGCAGTTCAGAAGTTTCAGACCCCCTCCCACAAGAGAGGGGCTTGACTCCCAGGAAGGCATTTATAACCAGGCTTACAGGTGAGATGCTCCCTGCCGACCCATTACCTGCCCTAACATGGAACCCCATGGAGTCTAGCAGATTCAGGACCTACCTACCTATCCTGCCAGAGATGCATCTAGAAGACAAATACTTCCAGGGGCAAATACTGTGTTCCAGCCTACCATGCTCCCACAGTCAACAACCAGAGACAGCCTGACTCAAGAAGGTCCATCATAACTAGGTTACAGAAGGGGTAAGCTAAAATCAGAGATAAAACAGGCATATAACACCAGAGATAACCAGAAGGTAGTGGCAAGGGCAAGAACATAAGCCACAGAAACCAAGGCATTCTACTTGGAACCATCAAAACCTAGTTCACCCATCACAGCAAGCTCTGGATACCCTAATGTACCTGAAGCAAGGTTCTGACTTAAAATCCCATCTCATGACAAAGCTAGCAGACCTTAAGGAGGACATCAATAGCTCCCTTAAAAAAAATACAGGAGAACAAGGGGAACAGGTAGAAGCCCTTAAATAGGAAACACATAATTACATTAAGGAAATATAGAAAAACACAATCAAACAGGMGAAGGAATTAACACACCATTYAGATCTAAAAATGGAAATAGAAACAATAAAGAAAGGGAAAAACAATAACAAAGGGAGTTAACTCTGGATATTGAAAGTCTAAGAAAGAGATATGTAGTTACAGATGCAAGAATCACCAGGAGACTGAAGGAAATGCCTTCCAGAGACTGCCCTACCTGGGGATTCATCCTATATACAGTCACCAAACACGGATACTATTGTGCATGCCAAGAAGTGCAAGCTGACAGGAGCCTGACATACCCACTTACTGAGAGGCTCTGCCAGAATCTGACATATACAGAGGCATATGCTCACAGCCAAACATTGAATTGATCATGGGGTCCCCAATGGAGGAGTTAGAGAAAAGACTGAAAGAGCTGAAGGGGTTTGCAACCCCATAGGAAGAACAAAAATATTGACCAACCAGAGCTTCCAGGGTCTAAACAACCAACCAAGGAGTACACTTGGAGAGACTCATGGCTCCAGCTTTATATGTAGCAGAGGATGGACTTGTCAGGCATCAATGGGAGAAGAGGCCCTTGGTTCCATGAAGGCATGATGCCCCAGTTAGTGGAATGAGAGAGCAGTGAGGCTGAAGTGGTAGGGTGGGTGGGGGCAAACCCTCATAGTAGCAAGATGAGGGGTGATAGGATRGGGGTTCCTGGGGGTTAAATTGGGAAAGGGGATAACATTTGAAAGGTAAATAATTGAAATATTCAATAAAAATGACTAAGCAAAAAATTGAAATCACAAAAATTTTAATACATATTATATATTTACTGAGATATTTCTGAAATACATAAATAAATAGAGCTAGAAAAAGTTAAAGGAACGAATCTCAGGCACATAAGATACCATAGATGTTACTGACATAGCAGTCAAAGAAATTACAAAGTGCAAAAATCTCCTAACCCATAACATCCAGGCAATTCAGGACATAATGTAGACCAAGCCTGGATTTGTAGACAGGACCCAGCATTTTACTGCATAGAGGAAAGCCATCTAAGTGATAGACAGACACAACAAATGACACTGCTCTAACTGGCTGTCTGAATGTAGAAAAATGAATATAAATGTATATTTGTCACCTTGCACAAAGCTCAAGTTCAATTGGGTCAAGGACCTTAACATAAAACCAGATACACTGAATCTAATAGGAGAGAAAGTTGGAAAAAGCCTTGAACTATTGGCACAGTGAGAAAGTTCCTTAACAGAGCTCTAATGATACATGCTGTAAGATAATGAATTGATAAATGGGACCTCATGAAACTGGAAAGCTTATGTAAGGCAAAGGATATAGTCTATAAAACACATCGGCAAAATGGAGATTGGGATAAATCTTCACTAACCCCACATCTGAGAGGACTAATATCCAAAATATATAAAGAACTCAAGATGCTAAGCACCAAAACACCAAACAACCCAATCAAAAATGGGGTATAGAACTGAACTGAGAATTCACAGCACAGGAATCTCAAATAACTGAGAAGCACAAGAAAGATTCAAAGTCCTTACTGATCAGGGAAATGCAAATCAAAATGACCCTGAGATTCCACCTTACACTAATGACAATGGCTAATGTAAATAACTCTGTTTGGTGACAGCACATGTTGACAAGGATATGGAGAAAGATGAACACTCCTCCATTACTGGTGATATTGCAAACTGGTATAACCACTCCAAAAATCAGTCTGGGTGGTTTCTCAGAAAGTTGGAAATAGATCTACCTGAAGACTCAGCAATACCACTCTTGGAAATATACCCAAAAGAGGCCTCGCCATGCCACAGGGGTAGGTATTCTACTATGTTCATGCTTGCCCTATTTGTTATAGCCAGAAGCTGGAAACAACCCAGATGCCCTATGACAGAAAAATGTATCTAGAAATAATGGTTCATTTATACAATGGAATATTATTCAGCTATTTTTTTAATTTTTTTATTGGATATATTCTTTATTTACATTTCATTTCCCTTTTCCTGGCTCCCCACCCCCCCAAAGTCCCATATGCCATTTTACCTCCCCCTGGTCCACCATCTTCACCTTCCCACTTACATGTTCTGGTATTCCCCTACACTGATGCATTGGCCTTTCCAGATACAGGGTCCATTCCTTCCTTCTTCTCAGACATCATTTGGTATGTGGATTGTGTCTTGA
>BDUI01008138.1:18335-32078 GCA_002335545.1 Apodemus speciosus
CATTCTATAAGTGCATATTCTTTGTGTATTAAAGCAGTGGCTTAAAGGAGATGCCAATGTCTCATGGAGTCCCTGTATTTCTGCACTCTTTTTCTATCAATATTTGTGTTTCTCACACTTTTAACATTTGAAAATAGATATTTTCTCCTGAAATCAAGAGCATCTACTTATATTTCTGTAGAATTATCCACCAGGAGTGTGTGTGTGTGTGTGTGTGTGTGTGTGTGTGTGTGTGTGTGTGTGTGTTTCAAAAATGTGTGCACCTATGGAGGGGTGTATACTTATCCATGCATGTGCATATGAATATCAGAAGTCAATATCAAATGTCTTTCTTAATCACTCTCTGGCAGATGGACTCTAGAAAAATAACCCCCTTAGAAAATGAGATTTTTTTTTAGGATCATGAGTGATATGATGTGAGGATATCACTAGGCTATGAAGTGGTAAAGTGTCATGAGGGACAGTGCATCATGCCAGAGGCAGCATCACAGGGCTGGGAGGTGAGAGGGCATTATAGAAACATTAAGAATATTAGCCTATGGTAATGGTAATGGTAATGGTAAAAGAGATCTATACTGTGAACAACATTGTAGAGAAATGTGAGGAAAGGGGAAGGGAAAAAAAGAAGAGAGGGAAGAAGGAAGAGAGGGAGAGGGGGAGGGGAGATAATGAAAGGAACCAAGAACAGGAGCATGCAAACCAGAGAAACAGAGAAATAGAGTGAGAATAAGAGAGTGGGGGGTCTTGCTTTGATAACTCTCCCTGAGGTGTGCAGATCTTAGCCATAACTCAAAGTSAGTTTCGGGTCAGGCATCAGCTGAAACGAAGAAGCACACTTGCTTACAAGTACCTGCTGCATCCTTATAAGGTGGGAAATGGAGAAGCAGGGGAGTTGCCAATTCTTTGTCTAGAGGTAAAGACCACACAGAGTGGCAAGTCTGATCTTAAAGCAACAGGCCAATARTCTAATAGTATTCTTAAACTTATTTTTAAGCAGGGCTTCAATTTCACAGTTTTAACTCAACTGCCCCTGGGGACCTAGGTGTCTCCTCCTCAAATTCTGGTTTACAGAATCCTGCCATGGCATCTGGCCTTCATCTGGGTGCTGGGGATACAAAATCACATTGCCATGTTTGCATAGTAAACATTTAAGCCACTGAGAAACCTTCCCTGTTCTTGTGATTTTATTTTTATATTCTGAAATTTAAAGAATTTCTTCAGACTTCTGATTTTGTATATTCCTTTTTTAGTTATATTTTTAAATTTTCATTCATTATACTGTATTTATAGCATTTCTCCTAAGCCCTCTCCCTTCTCCAACTCTCCCCATGCCCTTCAGTCTTCCTCCCAAGTTCTTGACTTCTTTTTAAGTAGAGTGTGTGTGYGTTTGCTTGTGCGTGTGTACGTGTATGTGTGTGTGTGTTCTACTAAGTTACTAAGTTCATTTATTGTTGTATATATGTATTTGCCCATAGAACTGACTTTGGAATTGGATAACCTATCAGGGAGCTCATTCGTGGAAAAGATTCTTTTCACTTTCAGCAACCAATGGTTACCTGTAACACTTCATCTATAAGAACACCATATAAGTTTTTTCCTATCCACAATAGTTTGTCAACTTGTATTGCCATTGTTCTGGCAATGATTGTATTTTTTGAGATCTCACTGATCTATGCCTTCTGTCATATATAAATCATACTAACTCACATGTAGACATTTTTGTTCTCTTGCTTTTACAATCRTTTCATTTCTGTTTCTGCTGTGTTCCCTGAGCCTTACATGCTGTAGATGCATTGATTAGAGCAGGCGACTTAGAGTGGATTGATCTCTGCATCTTGACTATTTGTGGTTTCCTTGAATGGATGTAATAAAGGAGTTTCTTTGATGAGGGTTGAGAGCTTTACTTCCCTCTCATTGCCCAATGAATCCATGAACAAAGTGACCATGATGATAGGGATGGTGGTCATACGTGGGGCTCAAAAGCATGGATTATTTTCTCATCAATGCTATGTGGCTATATCTGCTATTGAGTACCAAATATACCAGCATCAAAAAGCAACACTGAGTCCAAATATGGAATCATTTTCCAGGGAGATCAATCAATGATGTGGTTGCTAATTAAGTGTACACTAGAGCACTTCCATTGGAGAAAAGGCAGCACTTTATCCTTGCTGGGATGGCTACATGATGCTTCTGCCAAAACTACCTTTCATGAACACACAAATGCCTTGTAAAGTATCATAGTATTCTATTCAGTACTGTTTTGATCGAGGGACTTACTTTATAATGAAAGGAAGGAAGGAAGGAAGGAAAAGAAAGAAAATGGTATATCTGATCTATAGTCTCACACTCACATAATTCGCTGGCTTTACCAGGTCTTCCTCTATCCTGGAACAACCATCTAGCTTGAAAGAACAGCTGACATTGAAAAAAAAATAGTTACAGCACAAACTAGGTCACAGTAGCCTTAATGGCTAAGGAAGAATGATAAATTTTTCTTACACTGAGACTACTCCTATATATGAAGCAAAAATCACTCTAGACAACCATGTCTTTCAACCAGAGATCCCTGGTTCTACCTCAACAACAGCTTTATAATTCACTCTTTATCTTTATTTTCATTTAAAATTATGTCTCTTCTTTTTTATAAACAAGTAAATGGAAATATTTTGTTGCTAGTATTAAACTTTATTTACATGTACTTTATTCATGAATTTTAACATCTCTTTTTCTGTAACTATAAAATATGCTGACTCTAAAATAAACATAAAAGTTGCCAAAGAGAAGGTACAAATGAACATGAAGTCTACAACCTCAGAAAGCAACAGTCAAAATGGATACTCAATCTGATATGGTAGTTCATGTAAATAACCCCATAACTCAAAAGGCTGATGCAGGAAGTATTGATTTCAAGGCCATCCCATCCTATAGCAAGATCCTGTGACAACATGCACATATATCACACAATCACTTATTCTTCTTGAGTTTGGAAAACAAATACTAAAATGCAAACACTGTATCCCTTATTTGCAACACTGACTGTTGCAAGAACCAAGACATAAAGAACAGATTAGCCCCACTTTTATTCATCTGGTTTGGCTATGAGTAATGGAGAAGAATAAGATACACAAATCACAATTCAAATCAATTCTATTTAGAGGACCCAAGATGTGTCTGGAAAGAGAGAGAAAGAGAAAAGAGCCTTTGTAACATGAAAATTATACATAAGACACACAAACAACTAGTATAAAACATGTAGCACATTCAATTACGATAGAGCTACAAGCATATAAATAAATATGAATATAAAAAGGGAAGGTTAACATAAAAGGTTTAACATTAACAGGGTTTTAACAGGAGATGAATATATAATGAAGTCAAATATCAAGAAATGCAAATGAACTCAAAATTTGCAAACTTATTCTAAATTGATCCCAATTACCAAGTATAACATATTTAAAATAATGAAGTATATATAAATAAATTAGCTTTAATTGATGCATAAAATTAGAGAGATGAATGATCTCCAATAGGCTAAAAATGTACCTAACTTAGATTTTTTTCATATAAGGATTGTTATAATATGCACTACTTATTATTATGCCACAGTTGTAACAGTTGTATAAAAATTTTCAAGACAGTAGAGGTACTCTGGCCAGGAAAGCAAGTAACCTCAGATCTTCATCACTCCCTCATCTTCTGCTCCAGATTCAATGCCCCAGTCTCATCTCCAGCTCTGTAACAGACCACCTACTTTGTCCTTCCCTTCCTGTCTGCCTCCACCTCCAGTGGATGCACAGACCATTTCCTCCAAACTCCCTTCTACTTACACATTACAATATCTCAACTACTAACTCAAGAAGGCATTCCTGGGAATCTGCCAACTGCCTAAGACAGAGTCAAGTATGTTAACTAAGCACTTATGATAGTTTTAGATATTCACTCTCCCTCCTTTCCTCCATATCCATTCTCAGCCCTGTAGCAGATTGCCTACTGCGGCCTATTCTTATTTTCTGCCCCCATTCTAAGGAAKAAGTAGAAATTGGTGGAATACTATGCTTTCTTTCCACTTATAGACTCCTGAACCTCTCCCTTCCTCACCCAAACCTGTTTCTAAGTGTCAGTATCCAATACCTAGAAACACATTGTACCAGGAACCCCCAGTGATCACAACTAGCAGGATTCTAGAATTTCCTACTAGAATGACACACAACCACCACATTCTCTTAAGAAGCAGAGAGGACAACAGAAACCAATGTATAAAACACACACCCAACAAAGACAAGACCAGATATCAACACATAGAATTAAAATTTTCACAAACCCAGTTCCCTAGACATCAATATAAAAAAAYGCAGTCAATAACAGCCAGAACAATATATTTCCAGTCCAACATGGCACTGCCTTAGAACATTCAAAGAGAAATAGAATCAAGTCCAGAAATAAATCCATGCATTTATCAACCAGTATCCAACAGAGGTGCTAGAAGACAAGGTGGAGAAATTATAGATGTCAGTAAATAATTTTGAGAAAATTTTATATCTGCACACAATAGAATTAACCTAGATCCCTTATCATGCAATATATAGATATTAGCTAAATGCAACAAGGCAAATAAAAAGTATAACCCTGAAATTTATTGAATAAAACAGGTGGGAAAGAATTGGTCTGGGTGAACAAAATTAATATTACCCAACAAGCAAAACAGACAAGTAGAACAAATTAAAACTAAAAAGCTTCTGTATAGCAAAGAAGACAATGGGCAGAGAGAACATATGACTACATATTTGAATAAAATATTTGTACTCACTTGATACAGATTGATATCCAACTTGTAATATTCAAAAGCATGTCTTTGAAGAATTGAGTTGGAATTTTGATGGGAATTGCGTTGAATCTATAGATTGCTTTTGGTAGGATGGCCATTTTCACTATGTTAATCAGACAAATCCATGAGCATGTNGCAGTCAATAACAGCCAGAACAATATATTTCCAGTCCAACATGGCACTGCCTTAGAACATTCAAAGAGAAATAGAATCAAGTCCAGAAATAAATCCATGCATTTATCAACCAGTATCCAACAGAGGTGCTAGAAGACAAGGTGGAGAAATTATAGATGTCAGTAAATAATTTTGAGAAAATTTTATATCTGCACACAATAGAATTAACCTAGATCCCTTATCATGCAATATATAGATATTAGCTAAATGCAACAAGGCAAATAAAAAGTATAACCCTGAAATTTATTGAATAAAACAGGTGGGAAAGAATTGGTCTGGGTGAACAAAATTAATATTACCCAACAAGCAAAACAGACAAGTAGAACAAATTAAAACTAAAAAGCTTCTGTATAGCAAAGAAGACAATGGGCAGAGAGAACATATGACTACATATTTGAATAAAATATTTGTACTCACTTGATACAGATTGATATCCAACTTGTAATATTCAAAAGCATGTCTTTGAAGAATTGAGTTGGAATTTTGATGGGAATTGCGTTGAATCTATAGATTGCTTTTGGTAGGATGGCCATTTTCACTATGTTAATCAGACAAATCCATGAGCATGTGAGATCTCTCCATTTCCTGAGGTCTTCTTCAATTGCTTTCTTGAGAGACTTGAAGTTCTTGTCATACGGATCTTTCATTTGTTTAGTTAGAGTTACCCCCAAGATATTTTACATTACTTGTGACTATTATGAAGGGAGTTGCTTTCCTTTTTTTTTCTCATCCAATTTGTCACTTGTATAAAGGAAGGCGACTGATTTGAGTTAATTTTATATCCAGCCACTTTGATGAAGTTGTTTATCAGCTGTAAAAGTTCTCTGGAGGAATTTTTAGGGTTATGTATGTATACTATCATATCATATGCAAATAGTGATACCTTTACTTCTTCTTTGTCAATTTGTATCCCCTTGATCTCCTTTTATTGTCTTATTGCTCTAGCTAGAAATGCCAGTGCTGCATTAAATAGATACAGGGRGAGTGGGCAGCATTGTCTTGTCTCTGATTTTAGTGGGACTGCTTCAAGTATCTCTCCATTTAATTTGATATTGGTTTGCTATATATTGGGTTTGCTACATATTGTCTTGAATTCTAGATCTCTCCAATACTTTTAACATGAAGGGGTGCTGTATATTTTCAAAGGCATTTTCAGCATCAAAGAGATGATCGTGTAATTTTATTGAGTTTGGTTATATAGTGGATTACATGACTTGAATTTCTTATGTTGAACCAACCCTGCATCCCTGGGATGAAGCCTACTTGATTATGGCAAGTGATGATTTAATTTGTTCTTGGATTTAGTTTGCAAGAATAGAATTTTATTGAATATTTTTGCATCAATATTGATAAGCAAGATTGTTCTGAAGTTCTCTTTCTTTGTTGGATTTTTGTGTGGCTTAGATAACAGAGTAATTCAAAGAATGGATTAGGTACTGTTCTTTCTGTTCCTATTTTATGAAATATTTTGAGGAGTGTTGGTATTAGGTCTTCTTTGAAGGTCTGAGAGAACTCTGCATTAAACCCATCTGGTCCTGGGCTTTTATTTTTGTTTTTGATTTTTGTTTGTTTGTTTTTTTTTTTTGTTGGGAGGTATTTAATGACTTTTACTTTAGGGAATATAGGCCGGTTTAGATAGTTTACTTTATCTGAATTCAACGTTGGTAGATGGTATCTGTCTAGAAAATCATCCATTTCATCTAGATTTTCCAGTTTCGTTGAGTACAGGCTTTTGTAATAGGATCTGATGATTTGTTTTTGAATTTCCTCAATTTCTGTTGTTTTCTCTCTTCCTTTCTGATTTTGCTAATTTGGATTCTGTCTCTATGACCTTTAACTAGTTTGGCTAGGGGTTTATCTTTCTTGCTGATCTTCTCAAAGAACCAGCTTTTGGTTTTGTTGATTCTTTGTATCATTCTCTTTGTTTCTATTTAGTTGATTTCAGCCCTGAGTTTGGTGACTTTGACTATTTCCTGCCCTCTGTTCCAATTTCATATGGGAAAAATTAAAAACCCAGGACACTGAAAACAATGTTCAACAATAAAAGAACTTCTGGAGGAATTACCACTCCTCACATAGAGTAATAGTGATAAAAAACATCATGGTATTAGTACAAAGACAGACAGGTTGATCAATGACAAAGAAACCAAAAATAGACAATGGAGAAAAGAAAGCATCTTCAATGAATGGTGCTGGTCTAACTGGTAAGTCAGTATGTAGAAAAATGAAAATAGATCCATATTTATCACCTTGCACAGAGCTCAAATCCAAATGAATCCAACATAAAATCAGATACACTGAATCTAACAGAAGAGAAAGTGGAAAGTGTTTCAAACTCATTGGCATGGTGGAGAGTAGGTAGAGGATTTCTGAAACAGAAATCCAATGGCTTAAGCTCTAAGATCAAGAATTGATAAATGGCACCTCATGAACATGAAAAGCATCTGTAAGGCAAAGGACACAGTCAATAGGACAAATCATCAACCCACAGACTGGGGGGGGAAAGTCTTCAATAACCCCATATCTGATACAGGGCTAATATCCAAAACATATAAAGAACTMAAGATGCTAACCTCCAAAAAAACCAAACAACCAATCAAAAAATGAAGTGTAGAAACAGAGAATTCACATCAGAGGAATCTTAAATGCCCAAGAAGCTCTTTAAGAAATTTTTAAAGTCCTTAGTCATCAGGGAAATGAAAATCAAAATGACACTGAGATTCTACCTTACACCAATCAGAATGTTTGAGATCCAAAACTCAGGTGACAGCAAATGTTGCAAGGACGTGGAGAAAGAGGAACACTCCTCCATCACTGCGGGATTGCAAACTGGTATAACCACTCTGGGAACCACTCTGGAGGTTCCTCAGATAATTGGAAACAGATCTATCTGAAGACCCAGCTATACCACTCTTAGGCATATATCCAAAAGGTGCCCCACCCTATCACAGGGGCATATGTACCTTTATGTTCATAATGGCCTTATCTGTGATAACAAGAAGCTGGAAATAACACAAATGGAAGATGTGGTTCATTTACATAAGGAAATACTATATGTATCTCATGAGTGATCAGGACTGATTATTAAACTCATGAATACATATATCCCTTGAGCATTGTGACAGTCCAACCTGGCTTGTATTTTAAAATTTTACTAATATTTTTAGAATTTTATGCAATATATTTTGATCGTATTCACTCTTGAATTCTTCTAATTACTCCCTATCCCTCTCCTACTTCTTTTTTTTAATTCAATAACCCATAGACTCCAACTGGGGCTGTTCATGTAACTCTTGGTATGGGGCCATCCATGTGAGTATGATTGACCTAAACATATACATTTTTATATCCCTTGGTTTCTAAGAAATTTTGTGCTCTGTGGTCTCTTTTTTCCAGCAAAAAATGTCAGGCACAAATTGTCTAATTCACTCTTTCAAAGATTTTAATTTGGTGTGTGGTAAACTGCATCTTTGTTACACATATAAAACTTTTTAGATAAGAATGACATCATAGAATATTAGAAGGTATAAATACCCAAGAATTATTGTATTAAAATATTATATAGCAAGGTGTTTTCAGTAATCTTAAACAAGAATGAGTCTCATGTAGAGTTTGGAGTTGTTCCCACAAATAATGCATCTGTATCATATACCTCCACCCAAGAGTAAAGGGATATTGCAGAAGAGAGAGTGAAGCTATTATAAGGCCTATAAATTTAATAGCTGAGTAGTATTCTGTACTGTAAATATACCACATTTTCTGTATCCATTCCTCCATTAAGGGACATATGGGTTCTTTCTAGCTTCTGGCTATTATAAATAGGGCTGCTATTAACATAGTAGAGCATTTATCCTTATGACATGCTGGGGAATCCTCTGGGTATATGTCCAGGAGTGGTATAGAGAGGTCCTCTGGTAGTATCATACCCAGTTTTCTGAGGAACTGCCAGATTGATTTCCAGAGTGGTCGTACCAGCTTGCAACCCCACGAAAAGTGGAGGAGTGTTCCTCTTTCTCCACATCCTTGCCAGCACCTGTTTTCTTCTGAGTTTTTGATCTTAGCCATTCTGACTGGTGTGAGGTGAAATCTCAGGGTTATTTTGATTTCCATTTCCCTATGACTAAGGATGTTGAACATTTCTTTAGTTGTTTCTCTGCCATTCAAATATTCCTCAGGTGAAAATTCTTTGATGAAATTCTTAGGCAAGTGGGTGGAACTGAAGAATGTCATCCTGAGTGTGGTGACCCAATCACAAAATAACACACACGGTATATACTCACTGATAAGTAGCTCGGATACCTAAGACAMAATTCACATATCAAATGATGCCCAAGATGAAGGAAGGAGAGGCCCCTGGTCCTGGAAAGGCTCAGTGCAGCAGTGTAGGGGAATACTAGGACAGGGAAGCAGGAAGGGGTGGATTGGGGAACAGGGGGAGAGAGGGAGGCTTATGGGACTTTCAGGGAGGGAGGATCCAGGAAAGGGAAATCATTTGAAATGTAAATAAAGAATATATCAAATAAAAAATATGAAAATAAAAAGACCTATAAATTTTATGTGGCAACAATGAAAGAGTGTTTTCTAAACAATATAGGCCAGCCACACATACAAACTCACAGTCATTATGGAAGCATGAAGAAGACTCATACAAAAAAATAGACAAAAATCTCAACATGGAGGGTATATGAAGTTAGACATAGTCCTACCCCTAAATTAGGAACTATTAGCAGTTGATAGCTACTAAGAGTGAGAAAAGTTGTTTTCTTTAAGAATGTGATCTTTGGTAGGTCAATCATGACCCAGGAGTTGTCCCCACACTCAAGAGTATTTAGGCAGCACAAATTGGACTCGTGGACTATTTAAGAAAGGAAACAAGTTRGAAATCAGGTAGATAGAGAGGTCAGAGTGTGTCTGGGGAGTTGTGGGAGGTATGTGAATGCGATCAGAATACATTGTATGGAATTGATAAACTTTTTTAAAAGAATATATATTGGTATGGTGAAATTTATCTTCCTTGTGCTGATAGAAAGAATAAGGCTTTAGCTATTTAAGTGAGTTTGGTACTGGGGAAGGTAGAGCTAATATTGAAATATGGGATTCTATATCTTATTTCCTAAACATAAAACTATACTTAAAGGCATTATTTATTTTGATAGATGTATTATGGATATTTGTAATGTGAAAAATAGCACATATGAAATGTGAGTAATTTGATTAATCTGGAGATCACCTAGTATCTATGATACCAATAGCACCATCATGGAAATGGACACTTTCAACACCTTATGTTTCAGGAGAACATGTTACATGAAAARGAGACATCTAAGGTAATCAATAGCAGTTTCATAAATTGACCACTAAATGTGACTTTACCACTAAGATGGCACGTTAAGAAACATTAAAAGCTCAGCTATGGAGCTCATGTCTATAACCTCAGCACTTGGGAAGATGAGGCAAAAATGATTKTCATGATTTTGAAGCCAGCCTGGGTTATCTAGTGACCAGCCTTGGCTACAGAGAGAGATTCTTTACTTTGGGATTTCATCTTATAACCATCAAATTGACCAAAATCAATAAAATGAGTGACAGCTCATGCTGCTAAGGATATACAGTAAAGAAAACATTTATTCACTGATAATATAAGTACAAACTCGTACAGTCACTATGAAAATTAATGTGGTGGCTCCTCAGGAATATGGGAGCCAATCTACCTCAAGATCCAGCTATACCACTCTTAGGCATATATCCAAAGGTCATTTCATACTGCCACAGAGAAAATATTCAATCATATTCAGTTCTAATCATAATAGCCAACAAAAGGACAAAATGGCAACCAACAAATTGGGAAAAGATCTTTACCAACCCTACATCTGACAGAGGCCTTATATCCAAGATATACAAAGAACTCAAGAAAGTAGACTCAAAAGAGCCAAATAACCTCATTAAAAATGGGGTACAGAGCTAAACAAAAAATTTTCATCAGAGGAATATTGTATGGCAGAGAAGCAACTAAAGAAATGTTCAACATCCTTAGTCATCAGGGAAATGCAAATGAAAACACTCAGTCTTAAATATGTTGTTTCTATCAAGTCCCTCTCCTCAGTGCTCAGGAAAAGCTTGGGAAGAAGACTCCAAAATAATCTAAAAGATAGAGAGGATAGAGGTTAAAAGAAAGCAAGGCCCTCTAAATCAACATGATCAATGCCCATATGAACAGAGGCTGAGGCAGCATGGACAGAGCCTACACAGGTCTACACCAGTCCATTGTGTATATGTTATGACTTCCAGTTTTATGTTTTTATGGGACTTCTGAGGGTGAAGGAGTGAGTCTGTTTTGTATGCCTTCTCTAGAAATCTTTTCCTTTTGTTTGTTTTGTGTTATTCTGGTGTGTTAGAATCTTATTTATTTTATTATTATCCTTTACAAACTTCTTTGTTCTATATCAATAGAAATAAATGGAGTAAATCTGAATGGGAGGATAGGTAGGAATAAACTRGGAGGAGGAGAGAAAGGAAAACCAAAATCAGGATATATTATGGTGAGAAAAAGTCTTTTTTAAATAAAAAGAAAAATAAAAAAATTGATTTTCTATCTCATTTCTAAGAGTATTAAACATATTCCCTTGCTAGTAATTCTAAAACCATGCCCCAATTAATTCATTCAATATTCTTTGGTATAATTCTATTACAATTAAAATAGTTTATTAAGTCTTCATGGAGTATTGTTTCACATTAAAGTTGTTTTTTTCTTGAAGTCAACTCTGTAAGGGGTACGAAGTTCAAACTATTAAGAGATTCAGAAGCTCATTATATACTTTATTTTATTTTTAAACATATGATGAATATGCTTTAGCTTTCTTAATTTAATCTTAATAAAATTTAACTTTTTTTCATCAGATGGAAACCATGAATGTGAGGTCTATGTAAGAGGAGTGTGTTGCATTCTGCACACCTGTTCTTCTAGACATATTTTTATGGGGGCATTCAAAGAGAAAAACTTCCAAGATGCCTAAATAGGTTATATAGTCATATGTGTGTGTGTATGTGTGTGTGTGTGTGTGTGTGTGTGTGTGTGTGTGTGTGTGTGTGTGTGTGTGTGTATAAAATGAGGATTTTACCAGGTGGAGAAATGGGAAGCAGCCACAATCTACAATTTGTACAAGTTTTTAAAGGTTAACACCACAACTCTGATGTATACAGAAAGACAGCTGTAGACATCTGCAACAAGCAGAGGTTGTTTACAGAAGTACAAGATAGCAGTTCAGTGATCAGGCTGTCCTTATAATCATTAGGTCAGGGATATAATGAATAGACATTTATCTAGAGATTTATTTACACTAGGAGTTTATGATGAATTTGTGGTTGATCTAAGTGACCAGAGGCCAGTTTACGCAAGATAATTTCAGCACTTAAAAGTATTCTTATGAATTTTTCACAAGTAAGCATAAGTATAATTCAAGAGTTTACTACATTGTGAATGTGGTCACTACATGGCCGTCACCTAGAGTTCTTGGCCTAACTTTCAGTTATGACAATGCTTTTAAGATTGCTCCATGTTAGATGTACCAATAATTTCTTCCTTTTAAATGACAAATCGTATTTTATGGATATAATTTGTCCATGCACTGATTAATGATGCCTGGGAAGTTTCCAGGACTAAGAATTATGAAATACACCATAACCACCCAAATATCAATATATTTCTGTACACACACATTCGCACCACGTGAATAAGCTCCAGGATTGTGATGCTTGAATCACATGTTTAGCTTTTTAAGAAATGTCTTCCTCACTGTCAGCACTGTTTATTAGGAACACTGTAGATTGCAGTGGCCACATGAATGAGACACAGGTGAAATCCTCATGGTTCATCTGCTTGTTAACACTTAGCATTMCTGGAGTTTCATTCTTGTTTGCATTCATTCACTGAAGTCAATCAGGTAGGTGCGCATTGCTATCCTAGCACAGTGCAAGTTGTCTTTCCAATGACTAATAATGTTATCAAGTAAATTTTAATGTGCTTAGGTGATGCTCATATCTGCCTGTGACAAAGAAAAGTCATCAGTGAAATGTTTAAATTATTCATTAAGAGATTTTTTCCATTTATTGCATTTTCATAATTCCTTAATATTCCATATATAAAATTTTCATGATATGTATGTTTGTAAGAATATTTTTGTTCAACTTGTGGCTTGTGTTTGCATTTTTATTACAGTGTATTTCAAAAATAGAATTTTAAATTTTAATAAAGTACAATGGATCAATTTTTGCACTTTTATTTTTATTTTTATTATTTTATTCACTTTACATTCTGATCACAGACCCCTCCTTCCACTTTTTTCAGCCCCACCCTTACCAATCCCTCCTCCCATTGTTTTAATATATCATTTTCTTTAAAAAAAAAAAGAAAAAAAGAAGATAGAAGGGAAGCATTGCATCATTTTTTGTTTGTTTGTTTGTTTGTTTGTTTCTCATTACAGAGGGTTGTGAGCCACCACGTGGTTGCTGGGATTTGAACTCAGGACCTCCAGAAAAGTAGTCAGTGCTCTTAACTGCTGAGCCATCTTTCCAGCCCAGCATTGCATCATTTAACTGGTATTCTGAATAACACAAAACAATAACTCAAAAAAATTGAAGACCTGGACCCAGATAAGCACCACATGGTCTGGACATTCATAGCAAGCCAGAGATGACCCCAGAGACCCAGAAACTCCAGGTTGCCACTAAGATAAGCAAGTAAG
>BDUI01008139.1:57472-82653 GCA_002335545.1 Apodemus speciosus
GGGGGTTTAAAGGAAGGGGGGAACCTGAGAAGGTTTTACCATTTGAAATGGGGGGTTTAAAGGAAGGGGGGAACCTGAGAAGGTTTTACCATTTGAAATGTAAATCATTATATTCAATTAAAAAAAAAAAAAACAAACCAAAGGCTCCTGCACTCACCCTATCTTCAAACTGATGAGGTGTCACACTTAGAGCTATAATATATTCTGAAGAGTCCTGATGATCTACTAAAATATTCAGACAGGTTTAAGTCAGGAAATACATCCTCATATGACAATCGTATGCAACAGAATCTACAACAGACACACAAACATAAAAATTCAAATTCCAGAAATTATCAAAAATAAACAATATGAAAGGTCAAATATTATTTGACTTCAAATATACTTACTACTCCTATAGAAATTATCTGTAATTACAGTGATTCCCAGGACATATAATTAATTCAAGAAGTTTGAAGAAGGTACAAACAAGTAAACTTAGAGAATAAATGCCTGAGTGAAAATAAGAAAACAGAGGCTACACAGCTTATCAGATAAGAAACCACTGACAATCAACAATATATAATATGAATTCAATAATGAGAAATATTCAAAATTCAGTATCTGGAACTAGAAGAATGATAACTCTATAGTTAAGATTACTTGCTGAATTTCTATCCATACCCATACTCTATGGAAAGTTCAAACTCTATTTCCACTTGCAGTGACCAGAAGCCCTTTCTGGATTTTGAGGGTTTCAGGTATAGATGCATGGGTGCACATCACACAGACAGAGCACACATAAAGACACACAGACAAAAATTTAAAAACAGGAAGGACACAAATAACTTAATGATGCAACTCAACAATCTAAAATCAAGGAAGAAATTAAGTAGCTATCATCCCAACTACAAACCCTACAATCTACCATGATGGTGACATGCTTCTAAGATATGCTAATGCAACAGTGGTACAAAGTTAATGTAACCAACCACTGATTGAATTTAAGGCCTACTCTATGAGATGGAGCCCATGCCTGACACTGATCAGGTTGTCAAGAACTTGAGACTAGAGAGGCTCAATTCTGGTGTCCTGCTAAAGAAACAGCAATTCAGTGATTGCTAATATTTCTTTTTTTATACCCATAGATCAGTGCATCATTCAGCTATCATCACAGAATTTTCTTGCACTAAATGGAAACTAACAAGTAACACACAACTTGACAATATTGGGAAGTGAGAAATTTTGATGCAGTCAGCCCTAAAGGGGATGTCTTTACTCAAAGTTTCTTTATGTGAAGAAGTGGAAAGATTTGAAGTGCCAGGGGGAATGAATGACTCCAGAAAATCTAAACCTAACAATACTGATGTATATTTGAGGTCAGTGTGTCAAATTCAATCTCAACTCTGAATGAGGTAAGAAAAAGTGTCCTTCCATCTCTAACCAAAGAATTTTAACTGACACAAATTTTCAAAGGAATAATTAGCATTTTCCAATGGATTCTCCATAGTTATATTAACCATACTCAAGGACAGACTCTATGCCTAGTAGTATATAACCAATGTAATACTCTAATTTTTTTCTTACTGGTACTTTGCTTATATATTATAGTTTCATTTTTGTGTTTGTTGGTTTTGTTATTTGGTTTGAATTTTTTGTTTGTTTTTTTTTTAAAGAGAGAAAGGGCATGGACTTGAGTAGCTGGGAAAGAATGAAAATTGTTAACAGAATACATTGTATATATATATATATATATTTGTTTGTTTGTTTGTTTGGTTTTTTTGAGACAGGGTTTCTCTGTGTAGCCCTTGCTGTCCTGGAACTCACTCTGTAGACCAGGCTGGCCTTGAACTCAGAAATCCACCTGCCTCTGCCTCCCAAGGGCTGGGATTAAAAGAGTGTGCCACCACACCCGGCATATTGCATATTTTTTAAATTAGAAAATAGAACATCCTCAGTACCTACCTCGAATATCCTGTGCCCAACCCTGTTCTAGCTCAGTGGCTGTGCTGTCCTTCCCCAGAGGTCTCCCTCCCTCTCTTCTCTCTGTACTAGCCCTTTCTTTTTCTTTTCCCTCCCCCTCTTTTCCCCCTGGTGACTTCCCTGGGCTCCAACCCACTTGAAAGTGGTTTCTCAATAAACCTGCCTTTAATATATTCTAATCTGGCTTGAATTGACTTATCTTACTGGTGTTGGGGAAAATAATCTATCGTGTCTCACCCTACCCCAGTCAGAATGATTAAAATCAAATACTAAAAGATGTGAGGAATAACCTCATTCATTGCTGGTAGAACTGATGGCTGGTATAATCACTCTGGTGGATCCACTGAAGTGTGAAGAATTCTATGAAAGCTGAAAATGAATCCATCTGTCCTATCTATATAACTCTTTGGCATGTATCCAAAGGACAATTTTTTCCCCTTCAACTTGCTGCTCTATTCACAATAGGTAGGAAATGGAAACCACTTAAATGTCCTTGAACAAAGGAAGATAACAAATATATAGTATACTCATAGTCTCCAAATTGTGTTATGTCTAAATAAGCCTGAAATTAACTACTTGAGGTTAGTGTACTGAAGTTTGAACCAAATCTGACTGCTTAGTTACGTTGAACCAAACTATCTTCTTGCCTCCCTTGGATTGTTACTCTAATGATAATGTGGACATGGAAACTTTTAAAAGACTAATAGTCTTTCCCAGCTATGATGCATATCAATCACAACAATGAACACCATGGCAAAATATCCCTAATGGTATCATAATGGCTATCTAATTGGACTCAAGGCTTTCTTACCAGAAGGGTAATATATTTTTGTAAACCTGCCCATGGCTAAAGGTTTAAGGGAAGAATCTAATATTGCCACCATAATTGTTTTCTAAATATTTATGTTTATACACAAAAGTATAAAGCATCTCTTGGAACTTCTTTTTTGTACCAGAGACTATTTATGAAAGCCACAAGGAGTCAAATGCAAACAAATGCCTGTGTATAGTCTAGCCCCATGAGATATATCTACAATATAACTACTACATCCAAAGCTCAAGGAACACTAGTTAAAAAAAAACAAAACTGCTAAGACTCAGAAGACCAGAATGATTGCTGTATGATTTTGCCATATAGGTATGACAGGGAACTAACATCCAAGAAATCTCAAAAGATGGGTAGCTAATTAAGACCTGAACAATGACAATACTGACAGCTCCTAGATGAAGATATAGAGGCAATTAACAACCATGAAGATGAAGAGTGAGTTTCTAAAATCTTTTAATCCAATCCGCCCTGGAATCAAACATAACAACAGAAAACAAGAGAAAACAGACAATAGAAAACAAGACTCAGCTGGCTGTACTTTTATGTTTTGTTTTTGTTTCATATCAATGTTTAAGTAAGAGACAATTGTTGAATCTCAGGTAGTCCAAATAACCAGAAATGAACTCAAGCTGGACTATAGTAGGATTTCTGAAAGTTAGAAAACTTGTGAAATGTCAAGTTTTCCTGAAGTCAGGCAGGAGAACATGAGTGCTTTCCACTGACATAACTCTGTGGCTGTTAAAAAATAGGCACACTTCAGGCTCCCTGTTTACACTCACAATATATTTCAAAACCCAAACTATCCTGTCAACAATTATTCTGAGGGTATAGAGGATGATAGTTACAAGCAATCAGCTGGTCTATAGAGCTCTAAACCACCCCATGTTCCACAAGGCTCAAACACCAAAATGTGGTAAAGGTACTTCCTCACAGAGTGAGATGTTTGAGATTGATCATTAGGGGCACAAATGATAGAAAAATTTCCCCAACAAATAAAGATAATCTACAGACAGAATATAGGATAGAGACTATAGGTAAACTACAGATTGCTGGACTTGGGACCATAGCCTTTTAATTTAATCCTAGCACCTCTGAGGCAGAAGACAATTGGATCATTTTGAGTTTAAGCTAGACAAAACTACATTGCAACTTTTACGCCAGCCAAAGCTTCAGTGAAACCGTATCTCAAACAAAACAAAACCATAATGAAAAAAAAAATTCTGAATATGAGCTCCAGCAATGTGTTTTGTTTACAAAAACTAAATAATTGTATAAACATTTTTCTTCAGCAGTACTTTGTATCAAAATGCATCAAAAATCATGCATGTTGTATATGTAAACTTTTTACAAATGTCATCATGCACAATACAAATCTTGTATTTTACTTGTAACTTTGTACCACCTTCATCTCTAATGTAAGTATTTAAGCAAAAACATACATAACAGTGTACTTTACAAATTACTTTTTTATTAACTAAAACTGAGATTTCCAATAGTTCAAGCATGCAAGTTCATAATAACATTAAGTCACAAGTTATAGTAAACATTTTGCTGTACTTTTTACTTTAATGAAAACAGATTAGACACATGCAGTGCTCGCATTTAATACTAATACAATAAAGCAATTACTAACCTTATAGTAACTTAAAGTTCCATGTTTACATTCAGCAAGATAAATATATCATTTACTGAAAAGATTGCTGGCTGATAAAACTAAATGTAACACATCACTGCTTATGGCAACACAAATATATAACCACATGTTTGAGTAGTACAAATATGCCAGACAGTAACAATACTTAACCAAACAAACACATCATTTAAGGTAAATTCAATCTCTTAAGAAAATGTTCAGTTGTCATTAGTATTTTAAATATATCAAAACCTTGGCATGTCTTAAATTTTCATTATTCCAATTGCCTTTCTTTTTGTCAAAAACAAAACAAAGAGTAGTTACATCACCAATATTGGGTTAATTTGTTTCAAGTTTAGTAAAACTTAACATTAAAAGCTCACACTACCCAAAATATACTATTTCACATACAGTGACAATCAACATTCAAATACCAGTGTTTTTATACTGTCTTTTGGTCAAGTTTTTTTAAGCTTTCAAAGAATCATTTTTAGGCTTACAAAAATAAATATTTGTCAAAATGTTCAATAAATATTACACAAACTAGCAGCAAAAAGTCTGTTATGTGCAAATAGTTTTTCTTAACTATCATTCCATGGTCCAAAGAAAATTTTCTGAACCAAGTTCTTGACACACTGTAATCAACTATTTTCCAATGGAACTTCAAGGACTTGTACATAAGATACACATATAAAAGTCTCTTCATGTGCAATAAAATAAAGTACTTCATAAAAAGTTATGGGCAAAATGTACAGTCTAAACTTCTATAATTGAAGTAGCACCATAACAAATGACCTTGATAATACTGTCAAGTACACCTACTTTAATAAAATTTTAATACAAGGCACAATACACTTGAAAATCTATTGCACTTTTAGAAAAATTTGTCAACTTATGACATTTTTAATGACTTAAGTTTTTAAATTTATTGTATTCTATCCAGGAAATTCTCAAAGGAAAAGGCATTTTTAGTGATGGATAATCATCTTTGGCCAATTAAAATATGACTATAATACTATGGAACCTATGCAACTAAAATATATGAAAACTGCACTGTACTGAGCATCATGTATAATTAGTACATAAATCCAACCTGTGAGATCTCAGCAATTTCAATTTGGTATGCTCATATTTACATAGTATGTATGTAAGCCTCTTATTTTACATATCAACAACATAGCTCTAACAGAAAAACCTGTGTAAAAATAAAGCCTGCTGCTGCATAATCCTTTCTGTTCATACTCTCTTGACCAAAAAACACCAACACTAGTATGCATTAAAGACCAGAATTAACAAGGCTGTGATAAGGTCTGGTCACTGCCATGGTCAGCCATTAATATGTCATTTTTATGTATGGCAGGCATTAAATAAATCTAAACTTTATATTCCGAACTCCTTACCGAATTTTTAAACTTTCCTGTAGGAGTATGCCAATGTAAATTACTTAAAACAGTAAGTGAGGAATCACTGTAGTTATCTTTATTAGTGCTTTCAAAAATGATATATTTGAGTTTAAGGTTCTAAGTCAATCCAGGATAGAGTGAGCAATTCAGAACTTCAGCTTTCTATGTCTGCCACATTACAAACTTAAAAAAATAAGTTTTAGCAACAACTCTGCATATACCAAAAATTTCTTATTCAGGCTAATTTCTTTCACAATCATATTTAGCAAAGAATTTATTTCTGCTAAGGTGTCTTACAATTGTGTGCCAAGGTTTGTTTGTAGCCAAATTCAATTAACTTATTAAAATAATTTTTATCTTGAGCATTATTGAGCCAACAGGATATTAAATAAGTTGTTTAAAGTTAAAGGTCACAGTACATTAACAAATGATCCTCAGTCACATTATAAATGCAGTTTAGGGTGCAACCAAGCAGGAAGGGAGTTATTTCAATTACAAAAAACTTTTACATCAATTTTGAATGAGGCTACAGATTGTTGCTTGATTTCTTATGACTTTGAGCTCTCATGAATTTTTAGAAGAATTACAGCTGGTAATGTACTGTAAGTTCTTGAAGCTACACAATACAGTCTGGCTAAGTTACATGTGGTTTCCATATTAGCTATATGAAATGATGATTTAGGCACAAATTCAGTTGCCCCACCAGTCAACTGCCTGGGAGTTATAATTTCCTCCATATCCATCATTGTAGAAACCTCCATAGCCACCTATCAAGAAAAAATAGTTACCATTATTCTATGTAAAAAAAGAAGTCTCGCTGAATTGCATTATTTTCTCTTATAAAGTCTTGAAAATAATAAGAGCAGGAAACAAAAAAAAACTCTTCTAATAAAAATTTAACATTACCTCCACCAAATCCTCTGTTGTGGTTACTACCACTACTTCGGCTGCTATAGGCACGATTACTATTAAACCCAGCATTTGCAGAACCACTGCTCTGTCGATAGTCTCTGGCACCAAATCCTCCACTGAATCTGCTATTGCAGAAAACAAAAACAAAAACAAAAACAAAGTATGATATTCAACTAAAATATGAATTCATGCTCAAACTTGCCGTTTTATTTGAGGAACTTATTTCCCATTGTAGAAACTGTCTTGTAGAAACTGTCTTGTAATCTCCAAAAACCTCAAGAGTGTAGAATAACTGTCAGTTTGCTCTGTAACCTTTTTTTTTTTTTTTTTTTGGTTTTTTTGAGACAGGGTTTCTCTCTGTGGTCCTGGCTGTCCTGGAACTCACTCTGTAGACCAGGCTGGCCTTGAACTCAGAAATCTGCCTGCCTCTGCCTCCCAAGTGCTGGGATTACAGGCGTGCCCCACCACTGCTTGGCAATATTAACCTTTTCTAATTACTTCTTATCAAAATATTTGATCAAAATCAAATAGAATTTGACTTCTGGAACCCATTAAAGTTGTCCTCTGACTCCACATACATTCTACAGCATACACAGCTACATGTGTACACATGACATACATACTAATTTAAAAAATTCAGTACATTAGGTTAGGCTCAACTCTAAGCAAACTATAATAATGAAAAATCTCAAAACAACGCTTACCTTTTAGAACGTCCCCGGCTGCTTCCCTTGTAGTGGTGTTCGTAGGCCATACTTTCCAACCAAGATGGAACTTCTTGCTTAGCCTCAACAAGGAGATCTAACAAATCTTTTGTGATGTTCAAATTCCTCTCATTGAAAAAAGAAGTGGCAAGTCCTAAAAAGTTTTTAAACAGTACCTAAGGCCTATGTTTCCACAAAGTAGTTTCCTATTGTTTTCTTTCCCATACAGTTTAGTAATAGAAAATATTTTATAACATCACTAAATATAAGGGTTAAACAAGTTTGTTACTGATAGAAAAAAAAAACCCATCTTGTTAAACACCTTTTCTTTTCTTTTCTTTCTTTTTTTTTTTCCTGAGACAAGTTTTCTCCGTGTAGCCCTGGCTTTCCTGGAACTCACTCTGTAGACCAGGCTGGCCTTGAACTCAGAAATCCACCACCTGCCTCTGCCTCAACACCTTTGTTAATATATCCATTAAAAAAAAAAAATCAGAGAAATGGCCCTAAGCCTAATAATCTAAACTCAACCCACATAATAGAATCATGTCCTGTAAGTTGTCCTCTGATCTTCTGTACTACTGTAACATGTGCATGGGTACCCACACATAAATAAATGTAGTGGGAATAATAATAATGCACTTTTAGTGATAAAGGGCTCCGAGGTCTTTGGTCTTAAGATCCAGGGGGAAAAGGAACAACATTAGCACTTTACCAAGATTTCCTACACGTCCAGTGCGGCCAATACGATGCACATATTCTTCAATATCACTTGGCAAATCAAAATTGATAACATGCTTCACATTTGAAATGTCTAGACCTCTTGCTGCCACCTGAAAAATAATACTAATTAAAATAAAGTAACAATGAGACTAAATAACTAAAAAATAAAACATACATACAGCTGTAGCCACTAAAATTGGCTTTCTCCCTGAGCGGAACTGATGAAGGGCCTCCTCTCGATCTTTCTGTGATCTGTCTCCATGAATACTAGTACACGCATATCTTTCTTGAAATAAGAAGTTCTCCAGTGAGTCTGCACCCTTTTTAGTCTCCACAAATACTAAAGTCAATGAATCCTTCCCTGAAAAATTACAAGGTTTTATTAACAGTAATGAGATATCACTGCTTATTCTAAAATTTAATAAGCTTAGTGATTTGGGAAAGATTGGTCTGTAAGAGGAGGGTATAGACATACACATATCATACACAGCATACATGCATACGATAGGAGGATCTGACTAGATAATCTATCTGAACTTGTAAACTTCAGTTTCAGTCAGACTGCCACAGAAAATGAAGAAGATACCCAAATATATATACAAATAGACACACACACAAAATCACGCATACAGAAAAAGTGGGGCTATAATATATCCCAGTAATACTGGGAACTAAAGAGGAATTTTACACGTATTTTCATTTTATTAAATAAAGGACTCATAATTTTACCTGTTGCATTTAAGAGATCAAGTAAAAATGACCGTTTGTCTAGCTCTTCAACCCATACTACTTTCTGTGTGATGTTCTCAGAAGTAGAGCCTACTCTGCCTACAGCCAGAAAAATATATTCATCTAAAAAATCACGAGCAAGCATCTGAAAATGAAAAGAAAAATGAAAGCCAGAAACTTAAATTATCTATTTAATATATAAAACACTAAAATTTATTTTAAAATAAAATGTTCTAAAATAAAATAGTAACAAAACAGTACCTGTATCTCCTTAGGAAAGGTAGCACTAAACATCATAGTATGACGAATCCCCTTTGGTGGCATTGTGTCCTGCTCAACTATACGACGGATCTGAGGTTCAAATCCCATATCCAACATTCTATCAGCTTCATCCAACACTAAGTATCTATTAATAAAAAGTATTAGATACTTATTGGGCTCTATATTTAACTGTTGAATAAATTATTCTCATAATTAATATAACATCTCAGGTCTTAAGCACAGTAGCTCCTAATTTGAAATATTAAATTATTGTTTAAATGGTCCTAAATCAAAACAGAAAAAAATGAAGAGAAGAAAAAAAAAGTAAAGAAGAAAACGACAAGTCAACTGTACTCATTCAACACTGTAATTCTGAAAAGTGATACACACAATTATTAAAACTATGACATTATAAGAATACATCTGTTATCTCAGAAATGGGAAGGATGAGGCTAGAGAATTACTCTGAGCTCTTGCCCAGACCATATGGAGAGGTCCCATTTAATAAATCTTATATATAAAGAAGTCTTACATGATACACCAGTATACCACAGCATATACATGCAAGAATTTAAAAAGGCCTTTATAGAAGCTTTGCTTCTTTTGTAAAAATTAACATACTTGCAGAAATCTAATCCAATCTTTCCTCTTTCCATCATGTCCACTAGACGTCCTGGAGTGGCAACTAACAAGTGGCATCCACGTTCTAAATCCCGAATCTGCTGAACAGTGTCAGCACCGCCATATACTACACAAGGACGGACTCTAGACCTGTATGAAAACTATAAGCAAAACATTATTAGTCACAGAAACACTAAAATTAAGAAAAAGACCAAATCATTAAAAACTATGCTTACTTTTCTGGCTTCCTCATAGATCTGCACAGCCAGTTCTCTTGTTGGGGCTAACACCAAGGAGATTGGGTATTGTTTACGGCGACCATATCTTCCGTTTTCCTAAGAGTTAAGTATAATTTTAGAGCCTATGATCCAAAATTTTACCTGTTTTGTTTTTAAATTGTTTCATTTTCTGTGAATACCATGTTTTGCCTACATATATTTATGTGCATTGTGTCTGTATTTTTGCAAAAGTCGGAAAGTACCCAGAGGTTACAGATATTTGTGAATACTGGAATCAAACCCTAAAACTCTCTAAGAACTCATAATACTCTTAAGCACCGAGTATCTCTCCAGTCACAACTTATTTTTTAAAGTTAACCAAACTATAGTGCCACATGTAACTCAAGAATTGTTTGAAGTACAATCACAAATGTCTCCAATTCCTATCAATGCTCTTCTAATTTTTGAGGACACTGCATGTACACTGTTCATAAATATACACACAAAGAAAACATTGGGACAGAAAAATTAGTAACTGTTACCTTCATAGCCTTCAAAGCCTCTCCTGGACCATCTGTATAAATCTGACTGAGAATGGGTAGTAGAAATGCAGCAGTTTTTCCAGACCCTGTTTAGAAAACACTGGATTATTTACTTTGAAAAATTAAGAAATGATATATAAGCATACTGGCATATATATGTAATCTCCAGAAGATTAAACTTCACCTACTTAATAAATGTAAGGTCGTCCTGGACTATGTGAAGCAAGGTCTCAAAAGTCAAATACCCTAAAGGCAAGCATATCTCTAGGAATGAGGCGAACCTTATCTAGTAACACTTTGTCTCAAATAACAAAAACAAATAAAATGATAATGTTAATGTGAAAATATGTCTTATTCAATCTCTGATTACCTATGCTCTCAAAGCCACAGCAGTTATTTAAGTGAAGAAATAACTTTCTGGGTGTGAGAAGCAGTGCCTCTCTACATAAACTTAGCAGTCCTGGAACTCCTTAATAAAGATCAAGCTTGAACTCACAGAGATCCACCTGTCAGTATTAAAGGAGAGCATTACCTCATCTACAATTCTAGTCAGGACTATTGGGTGAGATCCTCTCTTAAAAATACCAAGGGGAATAAAAAAGTGTTGCTATTGTTATAGTGTCTCTTCACAATAATGACTAAGTGGGGAGTCAGACCCAAAATATATAGTTCCCAGATATTTTTATGTATTCCATACTTTCATAAAGAATATACTACATTTACAACAATCTTTGATATTTATAAAATGACCTTACCTGTTTGAGCACAAGCCATTAAGTCCCTTTTTTCTTTAATAATTGGAATAGCATGTTTTTGCACTGGGGTAGGACGAGTGTAACGAGTAAGTTCAATGTTCCCCATGATAATTTCTCCCATCTCAACATCACTGAACTGTAAAATAAAGTAAGCCAAATAACAAACAAAAACAGGGTATTTGCTACATTAATCTAGTAACAAGTACCACAAATGAATTTAAGAGCTGTTTTCATTCTTTTTTAAAGATTTAGTTATTTTATGTAACTACACTGTAGCTGTGTTCAGACACCCCAAAAGAGGGTGTCAGATCTCATTACTGATGGCTGTGAGCCATGATGTAGTGGTTGGTGGGATTTGAACTCAGGACTTTTGGAAGAGCAGTCAGTGCTCTTAACTGATAAGCCATCTCTTCAGCCAGCTGTTTTCATTCTTAAGGTTATGTTTTAAGAAAATAAATTCCTTCACGGAAAGAAAGTATAGTTCTGATTTTGCTATATTTTCTGTTGGAATTATTCATAATAGTTACACATAGGCAAAACATACACATAAAAAGGTTGTTAGGCATAGTGGTGCATGCTTATAATCCCATCACTAAGGAATCAGAAATGGGGATTTCTCTGAGTTCTACAATAGCCAAGGATAATCTTGTCTCAAAAAAAAAAAAAAAAAAAAAAAAAAAAAAAAAAGAGGTGGGAAATGTGCAAAAGAGAACTAGTGGAATACAAGTAATCTGACAGGGAAAATGGGTTCCCTTAAGAAAGGGAGAGGGAAATAAGTACAGCAGGAAGGTCAGTAAAATAACAATAGTGATGTCTGAAAAAAGCAACAAGCTAATATACTATTAATATTTTGAAAGAAAAAACTGTAAAACATCTACACCTAATAATTTTAACTAATGTTTCTCATATCCAAGAGACCAAGACCACCTAATAAATACTTGCCCAACTTTTCTTTCCCTTTCCAACAAAAACAAAACATATAGCCTACTGACACTGCACTTGGTATTCCAGATAAGTATAAGTTAAGTCTTTACTCTAAAGACACCATGCACTTCAGAACAGGTTCCAGAGAATCTTGCATCTCTAACTGGATTTAAAGAATGAACAAGAGGGAACTCAAACCTAACTAATCAGTAGCACAGAAATGGTTACTGGAGGAGAATCTACAACCATTGCCAGTACATTATAAACCAAAATAATCCTTAAGAGCAATCTAGAAACATTATGTTCTTTTATATCCACAAATAGTCTTCATCTTTCATCAAGTAAACTTCTCTTTACAAGAGATAGAGATCACCACAGAAACCCAAAACTACTCAAAATATAAAATTTTGGAACCAGTCCCAATACTCCCACAATCACAGCTCAGTTGAACACTGTAAAAAGGGAGAAGTCTATTGTGAGATTCTGTCTCTAGTTATATCAGAAGTCACACCAGAAAAATCTCACTAACATGATGGTCTCAATAGGAACACAACAGGAATCAATTATACCAAATCAGACAGAGAAAAGGCCATATGACCTTAGCTCTATATGAAGAACTAAAGCAATTGCAGGAAGATGGGAGCAACTGAGGTGGTGGTCACCCACAGAAAAGCAGGATATCTGGTTATCCAGTGATAAACAGTTGGCCATGAAAATTTCTTAATATCAAGGAATAAAGATCATTAAGGACTGGTGAGATGCCCCAGGAGGTAAAAAACACTTGTTGTCATCCAAATTTGAGAAGCTCCTTCCACAAGTTGTCCTCTGACATATCCAAGTGGTGTGGCACACACATACTCAAAACAGTAAAATAAAAAGCCAAAGAACAAACAAAAGAAAACACACACACAAAAAACCCAGTAACACAAAAAAAATCAAAACAAAAACTTACATTTTCAATGTGAGGAGGACAATTATTTCCAGTTGCCTCTACTGGTATATCATCATATTTCTCAAAGTTTATCCCTGTGTTTCCTCCAGAAAAAAGTTCTCTGAAATCAGATGATCATTATATACTATTAATAGAAGGAAATAGTTGTGCCACAATCTCAAAGTTTATTTATTGAGAAAATAGTATTAAGATTAAAGTCATTAGCTACAATAACCAACATAATTATCAAATTTAATTATTTTTAAGATTTTAGTTTTCATTCTATGTATATAGGAGTCATTCTGAGTGGGTACATTAGACAGATGATGCAAATGCCTTAAGCCAGAAGAAGCACAGGGCCCTCTTGAACTGAAGCATGGGTCTGACATGGATGCCAGGAATCAACTCAAGTTCTCTGAAGAACACATACTTTAGCCTCTAAGCCATCCTTCTGACACCATATTTAATATCATCTTCAGCTGTATTTCTTATTTACCTTGAGACAGGGGCTCACAAAAAGACAAGTTCATGCACACTAGGCCCTAATTTAATAAATAACATTTTAAAAACTTACTGTTCTAAGCGTTCACTTGGTGGAAGTGGTTTTGACCAATCATCTTCATCTGATCTGTCACCCCAACGAGTATGACCACTCCGTTCAAATTTGCCAAAACTAGTTCGGTCACGACCACCAATACCATCATAATCACTTCGACCATGATCATCAAATCTGAACAGCAGAATAATGAGACTATATTAATAATGTAAAAGTACTTTGGACATTCTTAGTTCAACTGAACACAAATACCTAATAAATATATCAACAATTTAATCCTGATGTGTACCATAAATAACTGCTTACAAACAGAACAGACTTGCTTCAAGTTCACAAAGCCACTAGCCCTACCCATGACATGGTGGCATAAAAGACATGCTCCACTGTTTTCCTGTGATGGACAAAATCAGGAACTAACTAAAAGCTCAAGCTGCTAGGCACATTTATAAGAGATCCCTCTTTGGGATTCTGACATTTGCCGAACACTAGCTGAGATTTCTAACCTCATAGAGTAAACAACTAGAGGATTCTCGGGAACTTTCATAGTACTTGGACAACAACCTGTATACCACTCTACTTAGTAAATTCTCAGGTAGGCAGGGAGGTAGGTAGGTAGATTTATTCTATCAGTTTTGTTCCCCTTGACAACCTTGACTTTGCCAAGTTAAGATTCTTACATATTCTTAACTACTAAGATCCTTAACCATTATTTTATACATTATCAACCAAGAATTTACCTTCCCCTGGATCCACTTCCTCGATCACTGAAATAATTGGGCTTTCCTCTGGAATCACGAGATCCAAAACTACTATAGGCATCTTTATCTTTACTACAACTCCATCCTGAACTGTCCTTATCACAGACTCCTTTCAAGGAAAAAAAGAACAAAAACCAAACAATGAATTAATAAATCTCTTCATGGCCAGACTTCTAAAATAACAGTGATAGTCAGTGTTTACCCAACAAAATTTCAACAGATTTTAATAATCAGCACTTTTAAATTTCAGTAACTAAAAAGTGATTTGTACTTTGATAATATTCTGGTTTAATGTTATACCCTACCACCACTTGGGATACTGAGAGGAGACCAAGATTGAAGTCACTCTGAGCTACACTGTGAGAAGACTCTGCCTAAAACTAAAAMGGGAGCTACAAATACAGCACAGTAGTAGAGTGTTTTGCAGCAAGTGTGAAAGAAACTGAGTTCAATCTTACTATATACAATACTCTATCTTAAAGATTCTGCTGAGGACATAGTTCAGGTTTTGCCTAGAATGATCAAGACCATAGCTTTAATAACCATTAATATAACAGAAAAGAAAAACAGCAGCTAAGAAAAATAAATAGCTTTTGAATAATACTATCAATATAATAGTATCAGTCCTTTATTAATATAATATAGAAATTCAAAATGCAAATTACTGTGGCTGGTTTGGCTATCTAAGCTAATAAGATCATTGTCTAGTGTTCATAAAATCTTGGATTAAACTCTTAAGACATAAAACTACTTGTACAAACACCGTTTCTGTTTGTCTGGGAAGCACAGGCAGGAGATCACTGCAAATCTGAAGGCTAGTCTAGTCAACAAAACCATGAAACTATATGTTCAAAACAAAAACCCCTAAACTGCTTACAATAAAACTCTAAAGTCAAAGGTTATATTTTAGACTATTAGCTTCTTAGTTATGTCTCATACAAAATTACTTGACAAATATTGTTTAAAATACATAATATTTGGCATCTAATTTCTTCCCCCCCCCCTTTTGAATCAAGACTGTTTCACAAAGTCCTTGGAAACCTCAAGTCACTATGTAACTGAAGCTTACCTTGAACTTCTGATCTTTTGATAACTACCTTAAAGTGAATGTTCTAATACTTTCAGTTTGCTCTGTAATTTGTAAGCAAAAGGACTCTAGACTGATAATAGCAAGAGCAAACTAGGGCTATTATTAGTTAGAATGGTATCTAAATTCATTTTAATAATTGTTTCTTTATAAGTTATGTTATCTACCTACCTGCTTTGCTGAACACTAAGATAATGAACCAATTTGTTTAGCAAAGTCCTACTGTAAATCTCTAACAAACATATCCCATCATAAATGCACATACCCTAATGAAAAGATGTTAAAAATTTCCTCTTATCAATCACTGAACCTAACCTAAAACACTGTCACTTCTTTTGAGGTACATTTGAAATGCAACTTTCAAAGCAGACATCTTAACAGCACTCAGTATATTCACAGTGGAAGAAAATATGTAGTTATTGAGAGAAAAAAAAGAGATGGAATTTTTTCAGTAAACAAGTCTTCAAAGTATCACCCACAAAAATATTTTAAACCTATGCTCCAATATCACAAAACCACTAAGGCATAAGATGCATTAATTACTTCTATATATTTTATATGTATGAATGTTTTGCCTACATGTGTGTTTGTGACATCTGTGTGTGTAGCCAACAGAGTTCATAAAATGATATCAGATCCCCTGGAACTGAAGGTGGAGACAGTTTTGAGCCACCAAGATAGGAAACGAACCCAGCTTCTTTGTAAGAGCATCATCCATTGAACCATCTCTCCAGCACCTCTAAACTTCAACACAGTAGTTAAATAAAATTTTTTTACTAGGCAGTATTTTAAATACTTTTTCAAATGGAAACTATGCTGACATTTATATATTCAAGAGACTACATTCTAAGTCTTTAGGATTCAATGCCAAACCAAACAAGGAAATGCTGATGACTCAATGTTTCTAAAATTACAAAGTACTAGTTTTTTGTTTTCTTTGAGACAGAGTTTCTTCATATACTCTGGCTCCTGAACCTTACTTTTTAGACCAAGCTGAGTGCTGAGATTAAAGGCATGCACTGCCAATGCCCAGCACATGGTGCTAGTTCTTCAAGACAAAAGAAACACAAAGAAGGAAAAATATGTTCAAAGACTTCCTGAAGAGATATTATCTCCTTAGCTTTAATTTTCTTTATTTTTCATGTGATATATGTGTATACACACGCACATAGCAGTTGATTTTTGCTGCTGAGATATACTCACTGAATCCAAAATTTAACTTCTAAAAAAGTAAAAGTTCAATCTATAAATCTGCTACAACATACCTTTAGATGTTTCTCTGTTCCTTAAGTGAGGAGGTATATAGCGCCCTTCTAAAAGACAAAATGTAAAACTGAAACCCTATAGTATTTTTCTAGGAAAATTTTTACCAAACTGTCAAGGACTAGGAATTATGTTATTTTGTTGTTTTTCTAACTAAAACTATTATCACAAATTAAAAATACACAATATGTTAGAATAGGTTTGAAGAAATTCATGTTTTAATTTGAAGCACTATAGATTAAATCAAAATCTTAACCTAGTATTAAGAAAACAAGGAACTAATAAAGTAGAAGACTGGTATTATCTGATAATCTATATATTCATCCTGTTTTAAAGTTGAATATTTAAAGTTTATATACTCAATTAAGTTGATCACATTCTTGAGTGTTAAATATGTTTAGAAATTTGCCAGATTGAATATGAGCTAAAGTTTATCACTTGCTAGTTGATGCCAAATAACCAACCCACCAATAACCCCAAATAAGTTACAAAATTAATGTTCATATTTTGAAATGTCTTTGTATTTCATTTCTAAAGAATATAACTCACATATCACTCAATTCAGTCATTTAATTTTATCATTATGTCTCTCAGGGTCTTCACTGGAAATGATTAACAGAAAATTAAGTTTTATTTTAACAGGCTTAATACAATCATGAAAGAACAAATCCTAACTTTTAATTCAGAGTTGGACATAATATATACTCTAAAAACTACTAACAGGTAGTTTAAATGTTATGTTTAATATTAATCTAGGTGTTATAATAGCAAAAGTATCTGCACTTTTATTATGTGCCACGTGATACAGAAAAACTGAGAATAATAAATTGATGTTATAAAGGATCTGCTAAACTTGCTTAGGTAATATTAAAAGTTACAGGAAATACAATTTATACAAAGGAGCCCATTCTCTCATTAGGAAGAACATAATTCTGCCAGGTAGACAAAATGATCTTGAAAAAAGCCCATCATATTCAAACCACATACTTTAGTGTTTTTTCCTTCTCAGTATTTTATCCCCCTAAGCTCTACCTCTCTACTGCCTCTTCTTTCCTTTTCTAAAACTATTTTAAATTACTGAGTGAACAAGTTTTCAAAGTATCATCTACAAAAATAATTTAAAGCTATGTGATAATATTACAAAACAAGTAAGACATAGGATATTCTAATTGCTTTTGTCTAGTTTATTTGTGTAACTGAGATGTAGAAAATGCAGCCGTATTTGGTTTGTCCAAGATAACCATATCAGTATTTTACTCACAAATTTCTTCCATTTGTCCATAACTGAAGTGAAATTACTATCTCTATGAAATGTTTAATTGTTTAAAATATAAGTTGGAACCATAAAGCTACATAAGCAATTGAATATTTCAGCTCACAGTGGTTTCCCTTTGTATCACATCCTGTATTTATTGAAAACTGAAAAAAATTAATTAGATTAAGGTCAATGATAATAACAACTACCTAGAAAAAATTCTGTAATTATTATTATTATTATTATTGTTATTATTATTATTATAATACACTTACTGCTCTCTGTATTTCCTCCTCCATTCTGGTTATCTGATGAATTCAGGTCAAGACCCGCAAACTGTAAAATAAACATTAATTGTTTATAAATTAACAAGACAAACAAACAAAGAAACAAAAAAACCCAGACTGGATACCACCACAAAAGACAAAATCAGAAAATTTAAGTTTGAGTCTTGTACTATATTATTTACTAAATGCAACCTTTTAGGGATCAGGACAGATGTCTGAATCCCATCGTTCATCTGGCTGCTCACAGTCAATTCTAAGTCCACTGTCAGGTGATCTAAACATATCTTCTAATTTTTCACTGCAACACATACATGCAGGAAAAATATTCATACACATAAAATAATAAAATAAAATATACAAATAGAGAAAATAGTTTTTATTTAGATGATAGGGATGAGAATTATTAGCAGTTGAGCATGTTCAGTAGAAAGTGCTTATATCCTCAAAGAGGAAAACTGCTTTGAAGCTGATAACATGTTAGTGGCAAGCAAGAGAAGATGAGATAAAAAATAACTTTAACGAATGCTTCTTTCAAAACAAATTAATTCTAATTATTTTCAATAAGAAACACTCCTAAATCACAAAACTGAAAAACCATCATCTTCTGTTGGCTAGATAACTCTGCAGATAAAAACTAGTGTAGAAATGTTAGATTTTTTTTAGACTTAAATAAAGGAAATGGATTTCACAAAGTCCTCTTCTGAGCTGTATACCTTCCAGTGGTGTGGCAGTATACACTTCCCATGAATAATAAAACAGCATCATGACTTCTCAGTAATTTAAAATTTAGTGAGCGTGGAACTGAATTGATAGGTAAGCACTTAAGATTACTTTGTGTTCTTGCAGAGAACCCAGGTTCCCTTTGTCAAATTTGGCTGCCTCTATAATTTTACTTCCAGGATATTTGACAATGTCTTCTGATGTCCAAGGGCCAAGAAGCAAACATATGATGCATAGACATACATATAAGTGCAAGCAAACTCTTGAACACATAAGATAAAATCAATTCAAAAAAATGTAGGCAGCTGGAGATAGCTCAGTTGTTAAGAATACACGTTACTCTTCTAGAAGATGGGTTTAATTCCCAGAACCCACATGGCAGCTCCAGTACCATAAGATCTGACACCCTCATATGGACAGGCAAATCATAAATGAATACGAAATTAAAAAGTAAGGCATTCAGAAGTTCTAGCTTTAAGGGGTAAGAAAAAACTAAAATGCATGCCTTTAGACAAGATTATTTAAATACTTTCTGTCCTAAAGGAGAGACCCTCTTCCCCACATACACCTTCATGACATGCATTCTTGGGGCCTACAGAATAGGGCATTGGATCACCCTGGGACTGAAGTTAGAGGGCTATGAATTACAATATGGATGCTGGGAATTGAACCTGGGCCCTCTGCAAGAACATACCATGAAGGAACAGGTTAAGCTGGAGATCTTTGGTTAGTTACCAAGCTAGTAAGGAACACACATACATTATCTTTTTTTATCTTTACTATTCTTTATACTGGCAGAATATAAAACAGAATAAAGGCTATTTTGGTTTCTAGCACTTGTTGTATTATGTTACCAATGTAAAGGCAAAAAAGTTCAGGTGTTCATTTATCAAAAAGCAATGTGACAATACTACCAAATTGCCATCACAGATAATTACTAAATTACTGTATAGCTGTGTTTTGAAACACTCTTTTCATCTTCATTCACAAGCATATTTAGCCATTGATTCAAAATAAAACGTAACAAGTGTACTAGAGTTAAAGGTTAGTAGAGCTATTGTTAAATTAGCATGTACTAGGTCATATATTCTCAACATACAAGCTAATATTTTTTTAAAATGTGTGTAGCGGAGAGGTCAGGCTATATCAATTTAAACTGTGTACAAATGACATGCTATCTCAGTAGGGCAAAAATTCAGTAGCAGTAAAGGGGACTACTTTACACATAACCATCTTTGCCATGGTGGGCATCTCAGAAGATGATATTGTGTGTGACAATTGCATATCAATTTTACCTAAAGTATGGTCTTTCTCCACAGGCAAAAAAGAAAATAAAATGTTTTCTTTTTGCAATGAGGAGGAAATATTTAAATAATTCGTTGTGTGACCTAGAGTTTAAGAAACACCTTTTATTTCCACAGTTTTAATCTGAACTTAGAGGCAGGTAGATCTCTGAGTTTTCCTGAGCAAGTTTTAGGACTATAGAGGCTATAGAGAGAAACCCTGTCTAAAAAAGGGAAGAAAGAAAAGGGAGAAGGTAGAAGATGGCTGCAGGTAGGGAGAAAAGAAAATAAGAAAAAAGTGAAAGCAATAGTGAACCAAGCAAATCAAAAATGTACTGTTCTCAATTACTGGGTATTTACAAGCTGTGAATGAAAAGAAGTCTAAGGGTTATTTTTGTTTGTTTGTTTTKTTTTTTTTCCTGAGACAGGGTTTCTCTGTGTGGTCCTGGCTGTCCTGGAACTCACTCTGTAGACCAGGCTGGCCTCCAACTCAGAAATCCACCTGCCTCTGCCCCAGTCAAGAAGTTTTAACATCTCCCAACAAAGTTCAACTTCCATTATTTACAGACCCCTGTTAAGGGACGTAGACTGCAGCCATTCTTTTATCGGTCCTACTTCCGAGTATTACCTTCGGTTTTCCTGCGTCACAGAATTCAGGAATCAAAACTGAGGCCCCGGTACCGCCGGAAAGTGGTAAAGGGGATGGATGACTGGATGAACATTAGTACTTTATCAGGTAAGTATAAATAGAACTTTCGCCTTCTTTGGTTCGCTGTTTAGGCCCAACAGAGCAGCAGCACGGTGTAAGGCCGCCGCCATTTCCTCCACCGTAAGGGTGCAGTTCTAAACGCTAACCAAAATTCGTGGCGTCAATGCTTTCTCAACTGACATAAACTCACAAATATAAGGAATTAGGGAAATCCGATGTGAACAGAATAATTCCAAGAATTACAGAGAAAACAAATTTACTTTCACGCATCCCTAAATACATATTTGAAGAAAGTTCCATTAGAAAATAAAAGACGCCATTATGCGCAACCTGTGGACTAATCTGTAACGTCCTTTTCTCGTTTACGCCATTTTGCTCACTTTGATTACTTTTCTATCCAGATGTTTTATGAAACGCCAGAACTCCGGTACGGAACACAAAAGGGTTTAGTTAATACTGGACTACGGCCAAGATAAAACAAAGGGCCAAAGAAGGAGAGTTTTATACATAGGTTGAACTTACTTGCTGATCCACATCGACCGTATTTTCCTCAACCACTTGACTCATTGCTGAAAAAAATTTAAGAACTTTCCTTCTCGCGGAGCAGCCACGGTAAACCTCTCTCCTCACAGTGAACGTAAGCACTTACGGACACGGCTTTGAATACGCCCAAACGTACTAACGGATTTACGTCATCACGCAGGACGTACGACTCTTTCGTCAGTTCGTACAACTCCCAGCCACTCTTTAAATGCCAGTGTTATTTCTATTTCCTTAACTACTGTTTCTTTAACTTACGAAATCTAACCCTGTCAGTGTCTCAGTCCAAAAGTTCAGATTATCTAAACTAGAATGTTTCAATTGAAAGATCTTAAGCATTTTATTCACTTTAATTATCGGACGTCTCACTTTTTTTTTTTTTTTTTTTTTTTGCTTTCCTTTTTTTCTAATAGCTCCCTTCTATATCCTTTTCAGGACCAAGAATACAAAGTTTACTAAAAATTCCCCGTACTAATATAACCTAACTTTGGAAAGCATCACCAAAATGAAACATATAAATGGTAGTCTCTACTAACCTATATTTGGTTTCCTACTTCCATTACAATTATACAGATAATGGTATTGGTAATAATTTAGTCCACTCATTTAGGTAATTTTTCTAGTCCCGTAGACGAGCTGTACTGTGTTCTTACATATCATGGGTTGTAGAATTATGAATAAATCTCTTGGTTACACAAAGAATTATAGATGTTTGAAGGACCTGTAACAGAACTCTTTAGTTTACTTTCTAAGCTTCACTGGGTAAAAATTAAAAAAATATACACACTTTTTATGCCCTAATTATTTTCACTTTGTTCATTTCAGATTGAGGAGAAATTTGATTTTACACATCTTTACTATAAGGTAATCAACAACTATTCATACTATCACCACTGCTTACAAAGATTTTTCCTTTACTAACAAAACTGGCTGTCATACACCAGGGTGGTCTCAGATCCAGAAAAATCCACCTGCCTCTGCCTCCCAAGTGCTAGTGTTAAAGTCATTGCCAGCCAGGCGGTAGTGGCGCACGCCTGTAATCCCAGCACTTGGGAGGCAGAGGCAGGTGGATTTCTGAGTTTGAGGCCAGCCTAGTCTACAGAGTGAGTTCCAGGGCTACACAGAGAAACCCTGTCTTGAAAAACCAAAAAAAGAAAAAAGAAAGAAAGAAAAAAAAAGTCATTGCCATTATACTTGGATATTACCACTTCTGAGATTTTTTTGTTTGCTGATATTTTCTTTAATCAGTTTTAACATTTGTAAAACATGATTGTGACAGACAAATTTTAATCAGTTTCCTGGAATTTCTTTACTACCTCTTACGGTTTGTTCAAAACAAGATAACAATCTTTGTTTCTTTTTCTCAGGACTGGATTTTTTTATACTGAGGCTGTGATTGAGGATGACTATCAAATCCTGATTATTCTGTCATAAACTTCTAAGGAAAGGATTAGAGAAAGCTGTCAAAGTGCTGTGTTTATTTGGTTCTGGTAAATCAATTCAGGGCCTGGTAATATTACATTGGTAATCTTTTGAAATATACCCTACATTTACACAACACTGAAAAATTATTTATTTCATTAGAAAAACACAGATGAAGGAAAAATAAGTAGCCCCAAGTATGGTGCTGTCCAAAGGGAAAAATACGTCTTGATAACACATGGAATAATAAATATTTCTCAACACCTTTATCATTCTGAAATTAAAGACCTCAGTTATATAAATTAAGCTCATTTATGTACAATTCATAAAGACCAGTTGTGAGTCCAAATTGTAGGAACCACAAATAAATAGTTAAATAATTTATGATATCGTGTATATGAACATAGAAGTGCTCTTTACGACAGTACCTATTCCATTCAATAACAAATGCAAAATATCTTTTATTCACAACTCACATATTATATATTGTTGCAAAAGGTGGTATATATTTTTTTAAAGATTTATTTATTTATCATGTGTGAGTACACCATTGCTGTCTTCAGACACACCAGAAGAGGGCTTCAGATCCCATTACAGATGGTTGTGAGCCACCATGTAGTTGCTGGGAATTGAACTCAGGGCCTCTGGAAGAGCAGCAAGTGCACTTAACTGCTGAGCCATCTGTCCAGCCTCCAAAACTGGTATTGTAAAAGAGGAGAAAATAATACAGCTTTACCCTGTGCTTTACAGTGCTTGCATTTCTAGGAAATTCCCAGAAAAAATTAAAAATATTCAAAATAAATTTCTGTTTATATGTAAAACAGTTCTCTATATATTCTGGTATTCAATCAACATTGCAAATATTCACTATATTATTGATACAGAAAAAACTTAGTATAATAAATTGATGTTATAAAATATTTGCTGTGGCCAGGTGTTGGTGGTGTACACCTTTAATCCTTGCACTAGGGAGGCAGATTCAGGTGGATTTCTTAGTTTGAGACCAGCCTTGTTGGTCTACAGAGTGCCACAACAACCAAGACTATACAGCAGAATCCAGTCTCAAAAAATAGTATAAATATATTTGAATATATAAATTTATATTTGTATGAAATATAAATATATATAAACATATATTCATAAATAAAAATTATATATTTTTACCTTGTGCTGAAGAGATGCCACAGCAGTTAAGAGCACTGGCTATTTTTACGAAACAATCAAGATTTAGTTCCCTGAACCTACATGACATGTCATAACTGTAACTCCATTTCTAGGGGAGTGCCCTTACACAGACTCTGGCAGAACACCAATTCACATAAAATAAAATTAAAGAAATTATTAAAATAAAAAGTTTGCTATCAGATTTGCTTAGATCCCATTAAGTAGAATCTATGATGTGGTGCTATGAATAGGTTTGGCTCCATTAGTTTCATATGTTTCAAGTCTTTGCCACAGACTAACATTTTTTTTAAAGATGTATTTATTATTATACGTAAGCACACCGTAGCTGTCTTCAGACCCAGAAAAGGTCATCAGATCCCATTACAGATGGCTGTGAGCCACCATGTGGTTGCTGGAATTTGAACTCAGGACCTTCAGAAGAGTAGTGGGTGTTTTTGGCCACTGAGCCATTTCTCCAGCTCAAGGGCTAACATTATTATTAGGAGCTGTCACCTTTTCAAGTAGGTGAGGCCTTGATGGAGAAAGTATGTCACTGTGGGGATGGGCTTTGAGGTCTCCTAGTGTGGAATGAGGATCTCCTGGTTGTCTGCAGAAGATAGTCTCCTGTTACTGTCTTTGTCTCAAGATGTAGAACTCTCAGTTCCTTCTCTAACACCATGTCTGACTGCATTTGGCCTTGGTTCCATGTAACAGAACCTTTTATCTCCGAGATGTAATTGTCATTTCTGAGGCTTCCTGCCTCAGTCTATTAAACTAGCCCTAGTCCTGGAAGCTTCTTGGCTCTGTCCAGTAAGTTACTAGTCAAAAAACTTAGCCTTTTGAGGTCTTTCTGAACTCTGGCTGGCTGGTTCAACTCACAACACAGAGGATTCTGACACAAAATCCTCCCTCCTTTGATTTATTCAATCTGCCTTTTCTATCAGCCTCTGAATTGCTTTGCCTGGCCTCAAACTAACTCCAGCAATCTTTTCT
>BDUI01008140.1:42540-54725 GCA_002335545.1 Apodemus speciosus
GGGAACTCAAGAGAGAAGAAGAGAGAAGAGAAAAAAGCACAAGAGAGAAGCAGAGAAAGTCAATAGAGTAATCAAAGCAGGCAACAGGAAAAGGAGAGCTACGCAGCTTCTTCAGTCCTGGAGGACATCAAGGATTCACCACTTACGACAATAATCCCAGTCCTTAGTGATWACTCTAGATATTTAATAGCCATTTAAACCTGACCAAGCATGATATCTAATAGCAACCAAACAGGCCTATCCAAAATAAATAAATAATAAATAAAACCATAATTCTATGTTTTTACAACCCTCCTTGGTGAAACAGGCACGTCGTAAACTTAGACTCGGGCCAGAATTCTCTTAGCAACACTAAGGCTGTRATTTAAGAAATTCAAAAATGATTAATAGATGTAATGGCTAGAGATGCAGCTCTGTTGGAAGAGCACCTGCCTAGTACTCGGAAACTCTTGAGTTCAGTCCCGTGTACAGCAGAGACTGGGAATTACAGCACATACCTGTGATGCCAGCACTCAGGAGGAAGAGGAACCTTAGAGAAGTTCATGGCCATCTCTGGCTACATAGAGAGTTCAAGGCCAGCCTGGGCTAATGTGATCCTATCTCAAAAAATATCCTGTAGTAAACGTGTGTGTGTGTGTGTGTGTGTGTGTGTGTGTGTGTGTGTGTGTGTGTAGCCTTTGTAGTGTTAATTATCACCATGGTCCAGACAAAAATTGCCTCTCTCACCTTTGCAAACTACAAGTTGAAAATGAGTTTGACCACACAGGAGGAAGTGCAGTTGAGTGTTGTGGAGCCCTCACGAAGTCAGCATCTCACAGCCTCCAGTTTTGTTTTAGATATCATTTCTCGGACGTGAGTTTTATGAACCACAGTTTCAACATGTCTGATTTATAGCAGCTTGGAAAAGCTCTCGTTCTGTGAGAGCCCAAACCTCCCACAGTTGCATAAGCAGGAAATGTTGTAAAGAAGAAGTGATAAGCAACTAAAAAAAGGTAGCTTTTCTTGCCTCCAGAAAGCACAGAGAATCATTTATATCTCAGCCAAATGTATTTAGAATTATTGGCAGCTCGAATTGGCATGATTGACACAAGCTGATAACACTTGAAACAGACCCAGGGCAAAAGAAATCGTTATCATAAGCAGTTCTGTGATCCATTTTCCCCCTCTGTAAAACAGGTAAGAGAATGTTCCCAGTTATCACACATCCTCATTTACATACAGTATCATTTTATGGAATTTTCCAAGGTGTTAATTAAAAGTTTTAATGAATGTTAATCATCTGTCAATTTCATTGGCAATCTCTAGTCAACCAGATGCTTCTCTTTTACACCTGTAAGGTTTTCTTCCCCAAACCCATTATTTTAAATTGTTTTACTTCCTTAACCTGATATTTGTATTAATATTTAGGAAACACAACTTCTACATCCTATATAGTGATTTCCTATGGTTCTTTTATACGTTTTCTAATTCGTTATCATGGGGGGGAGATGCTGGAGGGAATGCGGTGGCCGAGACAGAGGCAGGAGGATGCCCATCTCCCTCCTCCTGATTCTCCCGGACAAGGTTTCCCCTGAACCTGCATCTCATTGTTTTATGTCTAGGCTGTCAGGTAGTCAGCCCAGCAATCCTCCTGTGTCTGCTGCTTGCAGCTCTAGAGTTACAGGAGCACGAGTCCCTGCCTTGCTTTTTACATGGTACCTGAACTCATGTCTTAATGCTTGGATATCAAGTGTCCTCCCCCATTGAACCACCCCCCAGACAATCACACACTGTGCAATTCCCCAAATACCACTTGTTCCTAAGTTCAGTTTTGCTCCATTTTAGAAAAAAAAGGTCTTTGTTCTGGCTACTTCTCCAGGAGACGATGCTGAGCTGGAAAACCAAGAGTGTTGCAGCATCCAAAGACATTAAAAACCAAATTCTGTCTTGTTAACTTTTAATCTCTTATGTGTTTGTTATATGACTATACTTGATCACACGTTCACTCAAAAAGGTCACGCACTAAGTTTCCTTCCAGGTTTTGACCTCCCAAGAGCTAACAGTATAGCAAACACTCCACCCCTCGGTGGAGTTCACAYCCTATGAGGGAAGTAAGAAAAAAGGTAATATTTCAGATGTTTATGAGGAGAAAATGAGAGAGAGATAGAAAGAGAGAGAGATAGAAAGAGAGAGAGAGAGAGATTGAGAGAGAGAGAATCTGTGTTGTGCTCTTAGGAGGAAGTGAATAGAAGACATTTTAGATAGAGTGGTCAGGGAAGACTTCACCAAGGGAGTTTAGGAATGACCTAAAAAGAGCTATCAGTAACAGAAGCACCTAGAAGACACTGGAAACATGAGATCAGCGCACTGGGAAACACCATGAGTATCTGAGAAGCATCAGAATGTGCTACAGGAGAAACCAGTAACCAGCTAGGAATTGGAGCAGGCAGCAGGAACCCAGCATTGAGACTTTGCAGGCCACCGYGAGGGCAAAATGACCCCCGGATGCTCTGAACAGAGGAGAAATGGGGTCTGTCTGTGTTCAAGTGGGCTCTCTGAAAATGTACAAGATTCACTAAGCTTAGCATCCACTCAAAAGGATCGACCCTATGAAGTCTGCTGAGAAACACAAATTAGTGAAGTCAAAACAGAGAACTGTGAGGACAGAGAACAGGAACTGGCCACATGTGTGGAAGCTCCAAGGAAGCTAACAGGGGGTTTCAGCAGAGCCCTCATAGTTAAGAGAGAATGTGAAGGGCTAGAGATAAAACCCTGCCAACCAATCCTAAGACACCTGGCAAAACTGCACTTCAAATGTGAGGAGACAGAGTCTTCACAGGCACACAAAAACTGAGGGTGCGCCATACCTGACCTGCCTCACAAGAGAATCTAAAGGCATTAGTCATATAGAAAGGCTCTCATACTAAATGCCAACATGAAAATATAGATGTAACGATAGAAAGAAATATGTATATATACTTGTTACTCTACTAAGGGAGTGGTGTGCATAAAATACTTTTAACTACATGTTAAAAAGATTAATACATAAATATTTTGTTAGTGTACAGTAGACATTATAGCACAGTGCCTTTGCATGCAAATTTGAACTGCCTTGGTATTTTAAAGTAGAAGTTGATAACAAAAAGTATTTTATGCAGGCCTTGAACTAACCACAAAGGAAATGCATGTGTGTATTTAAAGTAAAGGGTTAAAAAGCTAAGCAAATCCCTCCAGAAAAATTTCAGTTAGAAGAACACAACAAAGAATAAGAAACAACAAATACAATGGCAATGAAAAGACTATGGTTATCAATATTCACTTTAATGTAATAGATCAAATTCATTAATGAAAAGGCATGTGGTGAATGAATGCATTATTTTAAAAAAACAAAATTCAATTATGCAGACCTGCTTGATACAGGAGATTCACAATGGAACTAAACACACAGGCTGAGGCAAGATGGGCAAAGATGTTTCTTGCAAATGGGGACAAAGAAGATAGACTTTGAACTTAAAACTCTCTGTAGAGATAAAGAAATTCCACAATGATGCAAGGGGCAGTTCAAAGGGAATATGTCACATTTACAGATACACATGCACCCGACATCCAAGACCTAACATGTAAAGCAATTTTTGACAGACTGAAGAAAAATTTGACAGTAATAAAAAAACAATAGGAGGAGACTTATTATCTCGTGTCTCAATTAACTTTATACTATTACAGAATACTAGGGACTGGGTCATTCATAAAGAGCGAAGGTTTGTTTCTTGTGGTTGCCAGGGCTCGCTTCTGGCTTCACTTACTGTCAGAGAGGGGAAGACCACCAAGTGCAAACAACAGTGAAAGGGAAGGAACTGACTTCACCCTGGGCTAGAATCCCACTTCCCAAGGACCTCTGCTACATCCCTCTGCTCAGAGAGTCAGCAGTTCATAACTGAAGGCTGAGCCCTGGGGTCCTGTGCTCCTCTTAAAGAACCCATCTCTCATCAGGGTTCTGATGAAGATTAAATTGCTATTACACGAATCAGGGAGAACATCTGAACCACTGCACCCCACATATAACAAGAAACAAAATAGCCAGTCAGAGAATCAAGAAAAAAAAAACCAGTGGACTTCAATGTACTATGAGATTCAGTTAACCAAATAGACATACAAAGAACTTACCATTTATTCAACAGCATGAAAGATTACTCTCAAGCCTAAAATAAGACTTATATTTTTTAGAAAATCAAATTGATTCCCAGTATTATTTTGGTTCTAATGGGAAGAAAATTAAATGAATAACAGAAATATATATGCAAAATTATATGGAAACTCAACAAGTACAGTCCTGAACACTGGCTCAAACAGGAAGCCAGAAGAGAATGTACAATGTATCTTGGGACAAATAGAAATGGAATTACAACATTCCAAAACCTGTGGGAGGAATCAGARAGAATGATAACAGAGAAGTTTGAGCTCAAAAAACACATTAAAGGAGGAGACATAATCCCAAATAACCTCGTTTATACTCTGTGATCTACAAAAGTATGCTCAGAATTAGCAGATGGAAGCAAACAATAAAAGGGAGAACGGAAATCCGTAACAGAAATTTTTTAAAAGGAGAGWTTATTAAATAAATAAATAAACAAGCAAACAAACAAACAAAACCAAACATTTGGTTAATCTCAAAAGACAAAATTAAACCCTTTGCTAGATGGAAAAGAGCAAGAAAAGCAAGTAAAGTCGGGAGTTAAAGAAGAGAGATACCAGAAACGAAGGATTCCAGAATGATTGTGAACAGCTAAATGCTAACAGGCTGGGGTCAGCAGTGTGTAAACTCAGAGATGGAAAACAATCATGGAGAAACAAAGTTTGACCAGACTTATAGCAAGCACGAACGCTGAATTAACACATAAAAATTGCCAAAGATAATCCCAGGACCCGATGGCTTCCTTCTTGAAGACTACCACACATCCAGGAGATGGTCCCCAGTTCCCCTCACACTCTTGAGAAACAGAGGAGGAGGACACATTCCCTAATTCATCTAATGGAAAGAGTATCACCTGACACCAAAGCCAGCAAAGACAGAAAAGGTGGTTACAGACGAGTACCTTGACAAACATGGACGCAGAATGCCCAGGTGTTACCAGCAAGCCAAATTTAATGGCCCATTGAGAGGATCATACCCCATGACCCAGTGAGAGTTATGCCTGGAATATAAGACTCTATTGCAAACCAGTTAATGGGATGCACATGAAAAAAAACAGAAGCATGCACATCTCACAGATGTAGAGAAAAGAGTTGATGAAATAAAAGTCTGTTCACTATCAAAGCTCACAACAAACTAGCAAACACTTAGAACTGCTCATATTCAACCTTAGAAAACTTGTTTTCCTCTAAGAGCTAGACCTAGACAAGAGTGCCTACCCTGGTTGCTTCTTTTCCATATAACTAGAAATCCTAGCCATAGCAATCAGGCACGATAAGAAACAAGCAGCACCGTAAGGGGGAAGGAAGAGGTTGCACTATCTGCGCTGATGGATAACAGGGTGTCAAGTAGAGAGAACCTTAAATAATCTGAAATTACAACTGGAAAAGTCAACATGGAAATTGGTTACATGTCATATTTTCATCCACTAACAGTAAACATCAGGAGAACAAAATAAATGACATGATAAAAAGCGAACTTTTAGTTGAGCACTGGAATACTGAAAACTAACATCATTTAGGATACTTTGTTCATCATGACACGTTTATTTTCATGTGCAGTTGCTTCCCCATAGTTAAGTTTATCTACATACATTTTATGATGGTATGTCTGAAGACATTGTGATGAAACCCATTCCTTTATAGGAATAAATTTTGGGCTACTATAAGCCTAAAACCCATTCCTTTATAGGAATAAATAAATAAATAAACCCATTCCTTTATAGGAATTTTAGACTACTATAAGCCTAAAATTAATTTAAGAATGCCAAATGATTAATTTTTGTAAGTAATCATATAAGTAATGAAGAAAAAGGCAAAAATTRTCAAAAAGACATTTTACATTGGTGGATATCCAAAGAACAATGTCAAAATTCTATACTATTCAAACCAATCTTCCAATCTAATGGATTTCATAGAAAAAATTTAATGATTTATTGTTTACAGGAGTATGAAAAAAATTACAAAATTCTTATAGAGCCACAAAGGAGCCCAAATGGCCAAATAAGTCTTGAGAGAAAAACAAAGCTAAGGGCAGATAGTTCCTGACTTCAAAATATATTAGGAAGCCATGGAAACAGAAGGGCACTCATGGTCAACTGTACCAAGAGAATCCTGGGAAAAGGCGAGACTTATAAAAATATGATGCTGGGAAAACTGGATATTCACACGTGAATAGTGAGACCGTACCTTCATTCACACTGCAAACCAAGTCAACTGGGGTGGAGTCACGACCTAGGGACTGAGACAGCAGCCAGAAGAAAATGTAGGGGAGAGCTTCACGACATTGGCCTTGGCAGTGAGCTCCTGAGCATGGCAACAAAGGCACAAATAAGATCAAAAATAAAAAATGGGATTATAGCCAACTGAAAAGCACAGCCTGGAAAAGAGATGGTGAGCACATGAAAAGTCGGCCTCTTGAGGGAGAGAACATGTGTGTGTGCTATGTGTCTGTAAAGGGTAAAAACCCACTATACACATGTGCGTACATATATGTGTRCATGTACATGTATAGGTATAGGTATGTACATGCACACATATATGTATCAATATGCATATGTATGCATTCATATATATACATGGGTGTGTTCAGGTATATACATGTGTGTATGTGTGTGCATATGCATGTATACATGTGTGCATGTGTATATATTGCTGTGTACGTTTTGTGTGTGTATATATGTACATGTGCAGGTGTGTATATCTGTATGTACATATATATGTGTGTGTGCATGTGTATGTATATGTGCATATATAAACTACTACCACTCAACAGCAGAGAAGCAATGACAAATAGACATTGTTTTATGATTAATTATACTTATTTAAATTATGTGTATGTGTTGGGCTTGTATATGAGTATTACTTGTATGTGCAGGTAGCTGTGGAAGCCAGAAAAGGGTGTCAGGTCCCCCTGGAGCTGGGTTTACAGGCAGTTGTGAGCTGCCCTGTGAGTGCCAAGAACTGATCCCAGGTCCTTTGGAAGAACAAATGGACTCGATAAGCTTAAAAAAAGGAGAGCAGAGTGTCCATGAGCTGGGAAAGAAGCAGTGAGGAGCATAAAAACAATGGAGGAGAGGGATTGGAGTGGATTTTATTTTTAAAATACATCATATACATGCACGAAATTCTCAAACAATAAATTCAGAATTTAAGTTGCCACAAGACACAGAGACCTCATTTCAGCATCATGAAGACGCAGCCACCCCACCATATTTCTTGAAAATATTCAGCAAGTAAAACCACCCAAATGTTCTCAGCCGATGAAGAGATAGTGAAACCGTGGTACAAAAATACCGGCTGATCCCGGGCTGTAGAGGGAGAATCTCTACGCAGCAGCAACAAGAGTGAACACTATTAGTATTTTGTTTAGTGAAATAAGCCAGTCCCAGAAGGGAAAAATATAGTGTTATTCTACTTACATATGATATCAAAAGAATCAAGTTCAGGCAATCCAAGAGAGGAGGGCAGCCGCCAGAGGCAAGGTGAGAGTTGGTAGTCAACAGACATTAATTATGAGTTAAGCAAAACAAATAAACTCTAGACAGTTGCGGTACCAGACAATAAAACCTGCCCCTCTGTTGCTGTGATCAACACTGACCCAAAGCAGCTTGGGGAGGTGAGGATTCATTTCACTTAACTCTTCCACACCACACTCCATCACTGATGGAGATCAAGGCGGAGACTCAAGGCGGGAATCCTGAGGCAGGGACTGAAGCAGAGACCACGGAGGAATACTGCCTGCTGGTTGGCTCCATAAGCTTGCTCAGCCTGCTCTATTATAGAACCCGGATCCACCAGCTCGGGATGGCACTGCCCACAGTGGACGGGACCCTCCCACACAATCCGAATCAAGAAAATGCTCCACAGAGATGCCTACAGACCAATCTGATGGATTGACAACTTGACAAAAACTAAAGAGCACACTTATAATTAACCACACTGGACCACACAATATTTGTTAGGAGGATGTTATGATTTGACTGCAAATTCCCCCACAAGCCCATGTGTTTAGTGTTCTGTCACACAACGGCAGAACTATTTTGGAAATTGGTGGGAACTTTAAGAGCCAGGGTCGAGCTGGAAAAAGTGGTCACTGGGTGTGGCCCAAGGCAATGGCAAATGCGGGGCCAGTGAGGGAACGTTTCCCTGACTCTGTGTCTTCCTGTGTTTCCATCACTATGAAGTAAACAGCTGTGCTCTACTGTGGTGCTCTACTGGAACATTCTGTCTCTCCACAGCCTAGTACAAATGGAGACAGAACAGCATGGACTGGAACTTCTGAACACATGAGCCAAATAAACCATTCCTCAGGTGAATCACGTGGGGGTGTGGCCCAGTGAATCTGGGGGTGTGTCTCAGGCAGAGTGGTTGCTTGGCTTGAACAAAACCCTGGGTTTGATCCCCAGCACTGCGTAAAACTGGGGATAGTGGTGCACATCTTAATTCCAATACTTAGTGGGTAGAGGGCAGAAGGTAATCCTCAGCAACACAGCAAGTTYGAAGCCAACCTGAGCTACATGAGACACCTTCTCAGATCTAAACTAAAAATAAATAATTCCTTCTTTCTTGAGACTGGTTTTTTGCACATATTTGTCACATTGGTGGGGAAAGTAGCTAGTAGAGATGAGGTACTGTGTTATTTTGCTCCAACAAATTAACTTTTTTTAAGATTCCAAAACAACAGTTAGTGGGCAGAAGGGAAACCAAGAAAATGGATGAGGAGAAAAGGTCGCAGAGCAAGAGTCAGTCAAATGCTACCATGGGGACAAGTAACAACGGGAGACCTGGGGCTCTGATAGGAATGTCATCTGTGCTTCCGATGATGATGAGTACTTCGCAGCCTGCATGGGAGATGTCAAGAGAAGAGGACTGGGAAGACATTAGAGAAAACAACTGGGGGCCTTTGTCCCTCTATAAAAGGGACAGATGTGCAGTAGCCAGAAACGGCTAGTGCCAGAGAGTTCTTCCTTCTGAGACGGAAGACGGCGTGAGGGTAGGTTAGTGCGGAATATGGACAAATGAAGGAAAGTTGTAATGCAGAGAAAAGCAGGGTTAGACTCCTCAAGAACAGATGGAAGGGCAGACTCCAGGAGCCCCAGCTTCAGTGATGGCTCATAAGCAAGAGACCTACAGAAGCAAAGGCAGGAGAGGTGACAGAGATAGCTGACTGTGTCCAAAAGTCCTGCTGGGTTCTTAGAGACAACGATGTGATAAGCTAACGGCGCTGATGAGATATATATATATCAAGTGTGAGAAGAGAAATGTGGATCCCTGGCCCCACCCACTGTCCAGAACAAGCTAGGCTGGGTGCCAGTGCTCAGAAATGCTGTTCCATCCCTTGAGAATCCCATTCTCAAGTCAAGGAGCATTTCCTGCCCTGAGCACCCACCCGAGGATGATCTTTGGATCCTCTCTCTGCTCTGTCAGGACACTTATTCTCACACATATGGAATCACTCATTAGTTTCTTTCCGTCCTGTCTACTAGAGGGCAAAATCCTTGGGGACAAGGACTGTGGACACTGTCGCAGCTCTTCTCTTAATGTCCACAAGTACAGAGAGCAGCCACTGGTGTGACAAGCTAAGGAACAGCATCTCTCYGTACACTGAGTCTACAAGGAGAGAAGAGTTAAGCAATCAGAGGCCAGACAGCAAATGACAGCAAAGGCAGCCGTGTATCTGCCGTGTTCGCTTGAATACTTAGACCCTGCTCTCCCGGGGTCTAAGAACAGGCCAGTTAGAGCTGGGTTTCGCTTTCATTTCTGTTGCTGGGATAAAATTCCCCCAAGGACAGCATCTTTGAGGAGAAAGGGTTTATTCTAGTTCACAGTTCCAGGGTACAGTCGATCCCCGGAGGAAAGTCACAGAGGCGGGAGCCCGAGACACATGACACCCAGTCTCAAGAGCAGCCGAAGATGAGTGAACTCATGCTGGGTGCTCACCCGGACTCTTCCACCGTCCAGGTCCCAGCACCAAGGTGCCCGCTTTCAAGCTTGGCCATCTCTATCAAGGAAAGCTACAGAGACCGATTCCTCCAGACACACCCCCTGGCCCATCTGGATAATCCTTTCCAAGTCRCTCTGCAATGTATAAAGTTGGCAGCCTTGGTTCGGTCCTGTTAAGTGTAATGTGGAATCAACAACTCCATCTTTAAAATCTACCAAACACTGCTGGGATAGGAGACTCCCCTTCTAAAATCTCTCTGCATTCTATTATGGAGTTATAGTTGTTGAGTATAATCGGAGGGGCAGGCAAGACAGTTAGGTGGGCAAAGGTGGTCGTGGCACAAGCTCAGCAATGTGAGTTTGATCCTCGAGACCATGTAAAAGTAAAAAAGAAAAACACAAAATAATCCTCTCTCCTCACCGGGTATGTGTGCAATGTGGGTGTGCACATATAAACACACATGTACCATACACACAATAAGAGATAAAATTTAAAATATAATCAGCATTGATGTTCTGACATTCTTCCAGAAGTCCCCCAGCCCCTCACCTTGCCCCACATCCCCCACCCACACCCCACATGCAACACTGGATACAATCTATCCCAAGCAGCTCTCTGCCCCACAATAGCTAGAAAAGTCAGGAGACTAGTGTGTCAGGCAGGCGTGTCAAACGCCTTACTGATTTCYCCTTCAAAGGAGAGCAAGTCATCACTCCACGACGTACTCTTGTTAACATCAGTTATTTTAGAAATGGGGAACAAGAAGTTTACGTGATTCTTCCAATGCTCCTCTCCATTATAGACATGCTCTTTGTGGTATTTAAATGACTGTCACTTGCAAAACATCCATTTACCAAAAGCTGCCATTCCAAAACACTTTCACGARCATGTATCTAGTGATTTTTATTATTATTGCTGCATTCAGGGGCTGATGACTCCTCAAGTGGGGTTTTTGTAGGACGGGGGGTCTCAGAGTCAAGGTGGGAATGTGACATTAATGTAAACACTAACTAACCCCTTCGTTTCTTGGTCATTTCTCAGGACTTCTCTTACACACGTGGCATAGTCGGCTGTGCTGGGTTTCAGCTGCACCTCCCCTTTTAYGGAAAATATCAACATGGATTTTTTTTTTCATGGCTGGAGGTCTTTTCCTCATCTAAATATTAAAGCCTAACAAGCCTTTCAGACTTAGTGGTGCATAATCATACTTGTTAATTAGGAGCCGAGTGATGGCTATTAAAAGTTGAAAGAGTTTCCTGGTGACGGCTACATGTTTCAACATGATCCCAAGCTCTGTCAATAACCACAAGGGGAAAAAKCAAGCAAGAGGAAAATGCCTCTCCAGAGCCTTCCATCGGAGAGAAAAGCCAGAGTGTCGGAGCACAGGCTCCACACCACAGCACCAAGGGAGCCCAGATGGGCAGCCAGGCCTTACTCAGAGAGGGAAGAGCAGGACCTAGGGAGGAGCCAGCAAAGTTCTAGAATCATCTCTCCCATCATCTGTATGGGCTCAGACCTGCCACGTGGTCCCTGCCTCTGCTTCCTCCCTGGCTTTGCAAGAAGCTCACGGGCTTCAGAATAGTGTCTCAATTCCAAATCCTGCCTCTAACCGACAATTGAAAAGTCAATTTTCCAAACAGGTCAAAAAGCCTAGACATTACAATTTGCCTCTTTCAGAAGCCGAGTGTTCTGGATTATAGCAGCTGGCACTGACAGRCCACCTTTCAGTTGTAGGGAATCTGAGCATTTGCATATACTACCTGCTTTGTCTTGTGACACCTGTGTCCCYGACCAGGAAGGAAAGACCTGACAGGGATATGATTTCTCTGAGGTCTGAGGGTGGGTGTCATGCCTTACCCCCCAYTYCTCACCCCCCAGGATCTCTTTCTTTCACTCAGTTCTATTACTCTGTAGTTCAAGTCTAATTACTAACCTGTGGCCAGTTAACCAAGCAGAAAGAGAAACTGAGCAGCAAGTAGGGAGAGGAGAAGCCCTCTGAGAAAAGAGAGGCAGCTGGCTCCTCTGCGCTCAGATAATATGTTACTTTTCCATGTGGAACAACCCCCACCAC
>BDUI01008141.1:9545-28679 GCA_002335545.1 Apodemus speciosus
CACATATGTATCCCCACATATATGTAGTGTTATTTTGTTGGACTATGTGTGGTAGTGGGGATTATTGACAGTGTCTTTTATAAGGTAAACTAGCATTTCAGCTCTGGGCCACCGGGCTAGCCATGACTTTTTAATTTCTAGTAAGTGTATTCTATATTCCTTTTTTTGTGGCTTTTTCTTCTCTCTCTCTTTACTCTCAAGGACAATGTTTTCTAGTAGCAATTTTTAAAATTGCTTTCTCTGAACTGAAATATTTCTCAGAAAAATGGGCTTAATTTTATTATATTTTAATACACACTTGACAAATCCAAATGTACAAAAGGAYGAATTCGTCAACACATCCTTCCCCTTTTTGGAAAATGTGAAATCCAATGAAATATGATTGAGAAGAATAATATCAACAAAAATTTTTGGCCGTCAGAATCCTATAGTTCTACAGAAATTCACAATTGATACTTACTACTTCTTCTCAGTCTAGATTATTTTTTGTTCCCAGGATGTGACATATACACGCTAATACAAAACATACCCTGTAGTTTGCTCCAAATGTCATCAACGCGCAATTTTGTGTTTTAAGTTTAGTCATCATGGCTCTGAGAACATGAACAAAAGCGTGTTTATTTAGTCTACCTGCTACCTCCTAACACAGTCTGCTCAGTCTGGATCCACTTATTCCAGCTGAGAATATTGTAATTCTTTCATGAATGAGATCTGTTTTGAAGCCGTCGGTGAATGTTGTGTTCAAAGAGCTGCAATGAAAGGGAAGTATTTGCTTTCTTGACCTCTCTTCATAATGCTGACAATATTAATGCATTGCTAGTGCACTATATCTTACACGTTTCCTAAAGCGTAACCCATTCACAACTTACCACAGGATGCCGCCTCATCGGTCTGGTCGCCACAGTCATCCTCTCGGTCACATAGCCATGCTGAGGGAATGCAGCGCCCATTTCCACAAGAGAATTGATCAGCCTGGCAGGTCCTGGCTACAAAGATCAATTTATATGCAAAGAATCAATTCACAGACTCTTTGAGGAATGTCACATGCAATATTGGTTTTTACAATGAAGGTTATGTTTATGTTAGCTCATTTTTAAGATTTAATATTTTAAWTTAATTATTCCCCTCCCTMCCCATTCCATCCTCCAAACTCTCACATTTATCCTTCCCACTCTCCTTCAAAGGTGTGRCTTCTTTTTTAAATTATACAATATTTTAAAGTGAAAATTTATTTAAGGCTTTGTAACACTAGCTACTTCTCTGCTCTGAAATACAAACCTATTGCCTTTCTGTGAAAATGGCCACTAAAAAAATAATATTTCTGGAAGACTTCCACAAATGAAGAAATACCATTATTTTAAAAATCCACCAGACATATAATTATAAAATTTTATTTAAYTAAATTTCACCCAACTTCGTATATAAAGGAAAGYAAGTCTATGATTTGCTGCCAAACTAAGAAACTATTTCCTGTAATGCCAAGAGAAGCATATGAGCATACCACAACATACCTAGCATCTAATTCTGGCTCAGAATTGTTCCTTTCATCTAACACTTCCCTTGTGTACTTAACTCTTCATTGCTAGTGAAATCTCGTTGTGAAGTGAGAATACAAAAATAAGACTCTTATTACAGGTGTATAAATTGATGCATAATTTCTTGGACYACTATGCTCAAAACTTTGCTTTGGGCTCTTCTAAGGGCTGCAATGAACACAAATATGCAAAWTCGCTTGTGCTATGGAAAATCAGAAGGTTAAAGWAACGGGATTCCATAAACTGCACTTTGACCTTTCCTATTGGTCAGGTCAACATTGAAGTGCTTAAGAGTGATTTGATTTGTTTCTCTTCCCCAGACTGCAGGCCTGTGGGTGCTGTGTACTAGTTACTCTTGATATTTATTTTTATTTTTCTCTTTGAAACAGAAATATGTATTGAGTAGGATTACCACACTCAGCATATCATTCCAACTGAGATATGTCAGTGAAGTTTGAAGACAGTGAGAGACTGCTTAGGCTCTGAGCTCCTTCACAAGAGAGAACAGCCAGACATAGTGACAAATTTCTTCTTCTCTAAGTAGAAGATGCATAAAGTTKTTTTTATTTGATCGCTTAAATAATTTAAATTGAGTGCTAATGTTAACCTAAATAGAAATAATTTGAAATAATGTTGTTGTGAAGGTACACACACACACACACACACACACACACACACACACACTCACACACAAAGAGTTGTGACCAGTATTAGTGAATGTTTTTATGTATTACTCAAAATTCAGATTTTACTCTTTGGATTGATATCATAGATTGGAGGTACCTTTCCTAGTATCATAGAACCTACAATTAGAGTAATTGGGAATGTTATCACCATGTGTATTTTGCTATACACATAAGGCTTTAAAATCAAATGTTTTACATTATACCTATTTCCATTTTAGAAACTGATTACTTGTGTTAAATTAACACATTTTAAGTATTCTAATGAATATATGAAATCYTGACATTTTCATTGTTTAATTTTAAATAACATTAAATATTTCTAACTGGCTAATTTTAATTGGCTTACTTTACCAATTTTCTTTTCAATTATCCTAAGATGCAAAATAAACTCAATGTAGGTCTTAGCTAATTTTATATAATTGTGTGTKTTTTTATGAAACATTGGAAGCAATGCAGAAGCATACAGCCCAGGGGCAGGCTTTGGTGCATGGGACAAAGAAGGCTAGAAATATAAAGGAGATAAACAATTTCCCCTTATATATCTCTGTATTGCTTCTGTGGTTATAAGCAATTATTTTCATCTTTTACATTTTAAGAGAAATTTAAGTAGTGCTCTTAAGTTCCATTGTTCTCTCCTTCTCCCTAACCTTTTCCCTCCCTTTTTCTTAATGTCTTTAGTGTTCTTCATCTTTTCTCCTTCCATTTTTTCTTTGTGCCTTTCCCTTCCTCCTACCTTCCTTTAGTATATTGTTCTTTATTGATTTTAAAGGAGAATATCATCAGATAGTTTATCTCCATTTAATTCCAACTTTGTATAATCATAATATATAAAATTTATGTAATCTACTGTTCTTTAACTTTATATTCTTTTTAATACAGTCTTCTCTCTCTCTCTCTCTCTCTCTCTCTCTCTCTCTCTCTCTTTCTCTCTCTCTGCCTGTCTCTATCTCTCTCGATTATAGCAAAGCTTTCTTAAATGGGTTGCTCTTATTGAAGAGTTAAAAAATAGCTTCTCAGACTAATTCATATGGTATACGATTTACCATTGTGAAGGCAGGGCAAGTGTGTTTGCCCTTCATTATCTCAGTGAAACCACAGGAAATGCTGTAGTCCATGACTCAGAATTTGCTACMTAGTTATTGAAGGTGTTATGACTAGAAAGTGCTGGAATTCACTATCTCTTCTAATCATGAAGAAAAACAAGTTTCTCTGCCTGAGAAATTTAAATGATTTCAGATGAGAAAGATATTTTATCCCTTAAGTTTACAAGTTTAGCCTTCCAGACATAACCAGATAGACAGAATTAGCTCTTTCAAATCAATGGACTCACTAAGAGACAACACAGTGTTTTCTTTTTTAGGCCTCTGCTGCATCAGATGTAATTAGTTTGTTGGTGATGTTAGACTAGTGGCCCCRAAGGACTCTAATTTTATGGCAAATGGTACCCTAAAGAGGAACTTAGTGCCATTTTCAAAATTGTTTATCTAGCAGATGAACTGGAATTCCACTCTCACAGTATGAATGTTTTGGCTCATCACTGATGCCGTGTAGCTGAGTGGAACCTTGGAGTGTAAACACTGTAGGAGAAGTCCCTTCAAGCAAAGCAGTCAGAAACAGMACCTTTGCTGCATTTGAACTAACACATTCTGTTTAGACAACACATGCTGGCTTATTTCTCTAATCTYAGAAGTTGGCCGGAGGAAGCMGGAAGATGATAAATTCAAGAGTAGCCTGGCCTCCATTATGAAACCCAGTTCAAAAAACCAAGGACTGGGCATGGACCTCAGTAATACAGYAATTGAACACCATGTCGAAGACCTTARGTATTTTTTCCAGCATTATAAGGGGGGGGGGAGTAACTCTTTAGTTTAAACTTATGAAAGGTCTAATTTTATTATATCAGWTATTTTAATGTAATTATACCTTCTCATTTAGTAGTGCACATTTAATCAAAATTGTTGGATGATGCAAGGAYAAGAATATTGTACAATACAATTATAGTTCACTGATGGGAAAAAATGTTGGCTTAAGATTGCCTAGATGCAAGTGTAGGAATTATTAACATTACGTAGAAGAAAGTGAATTTAAAATCTAACTACCATCCATTTWGGCCTCTGAAAATCTCTCTTAGATAAAGGGAATTAGAGTTTTGAGGGCCAACATAGCTCTTTGCAACTATGTCTGCTCCTCTTTGGCCCCATGTATGTGCTGCTACTGTTCTAGATGCCTTCTCTAACTTATTGCTGGTATTAAGGCACCCCTGCCTCAGCTGACAGTTGGTAATTAGCTCCTGGTAAAATGTTTCTGTCACAAAGAGAGGTCTACCAACTATGATAAATACATGTAGATATCTGACAGCTACATCTAATTTATTTCTCTATATTTGTCACAGAATTTTGCTTCATTTTATTTAAGAAAAGTAAACTATAGGTTCACCATAAAGACCATGGAGTCTTTCCCACACATCGACCTCCCTTGCACAGGCCTGACCTCTTATATTCTTTTCAACTTCGGGAATATTTTAAAGGCTACATATGAATTTATAAGTGGCATATAGAAGTTACAGTTTGTGTATCTTGAAAACAATAATGTTTGTATTTTTCATTTTTTATATAAGACATTTTGAAAACTCCCCATTCCTTTTGGCATTCGAGTATGAGACCATTCATTGTTACTACACGTGGCAATAGACAAATCAATCTAGTATCCTAGTCATTCAAAATTGGGTTGGTTTGGGAGTATTTTAATTCTAGCTCTCCGATAAAGAACTTGCAACTGCTGTGGGAAAGTAGATGTTTCAGAGTTCAATATGCATAAATTTGGAAACTTATTTATCAAAAGTCAATTTATGCATCCAACAAGAATATGTATTGTCTCTTTTCCCCAAGAATATCACCAAAACTTTTTAATCAAATTATTTACTTGCTTTGTAAAATAATTTTATTATTACATATGGATTTTCCTTATATGTTTGCAAGAGTTTAACAATGCGTCCTTCAAGAGTTCTTCCAAAATACTTTCTTCTTCTTATGATCCCTGGCTTTCCATTGCTGTGAGGATACACCATGACCAAAAGCCACTTGATGAGAAAAGCATATGTTTAATATTGCAGCTCTCAGATCATACTCCATCAGCAAGAGAAGTAAGGATAGGAACGCAAGGCAGAAACCTCGAGGACATAACTGAAGCAGAGGCCACACTTAATGTGGAACATTGCTTAGTAGAATGCTTTCCATGTCTTACTTAGGTTAATTTCTTATAACTTGCCATGACCATATACAAAGAGGTGACATTGCACAGTGAGCTAGGCTCTGCCATATCAGCCACCATACAAGAACATGTAACATCACCTTTACTGCATTTGAATCAAAGAATTTTATTTGGACAACACATACTGGCTTATTCCTGTAATTCCAGAAATTGCACAGAGGAGGCAGGAAGATGATAAATTCAAGAGTAGCCTGGCCAACATTATAGGCTTGCCCACAGGCCAATCTAGTGTAGACATTTTATCAACTGAGGCCCTTGCTTCCAACATGGCATATATCCAGTCAACAAAAAGTGGACAGAATAGACACAGTGTGGTTCAACTTTGGGCTTTTCATTCTGCCTGATTATGCCTAGCTGATAGGTCTTCCTGTTTGTCCTTGTTCTCTGTCTACAAGTGAAAGTACTACATACTTTTGATCATTCTATCATCAATGCCATGACAAATATTTACTGATTCATGTGGGGGAAATCCTAAAGGAACAGAATAGAAAATGGATCTCTAGACAGAGATGATTCCCATTTATATACAAACCATCCCAATATAAACTGATGAAGATGTCTTATGATTAAAAACAAAAATCCCTATTTTGAGCCTTTTCACCTAAAATAGATCTTTGCATATGCACTTAGATTTCACAACCCAGGAGGGATAAGCCTCTTGTCCAGGCGTGGCAAGCCATATAAATTGTTATCTATTTGGATAAGATGAAATGGATATATAGCATATCTTAATCAGACATTTCAGATATTTTAAAGATAAAAGAGCCATTTATTTTTCTCTTTTTTTTTATTTGAGTTTGAAGGTACCTTTCAGAGATACCAACTGCCTAAAATATACTGACATGAATGAACTGACCTGGAAGTGAGGGGTACAACTCAAAATGGTATTCAGCATGCTATATTTTATTTCATAATGGACTGTAGGAGTCCAGAACTGTAGAACTAACACTAATCAAGACTGATTGTTTTGTTAGCTCTTCCATAGTAGTATTTTCATTTTATCACTGCTATTAGTTAACTAGAATGCAGATGTTTTTATATAAATCATGTGGAAACAAGCAAAATTAGTAATTAGTATAAACAAGAAACTGTGATACTATAAAATGAGGCTCTCCATTTTAAGGCAAAAATCCTTCCTGCTTGTGATCAGGATGTAATGAAGCACTTTTTTTGAATTAAACCTTAATCTTAAATGTTTASTAGGTGTATTGGTGTGCTGAAAAGCTTCATTGCAAATTAAAGTCATATTCAGTGTAACCTTCCCAAAGTTAAGTTGGATGCACATAAAATTCGAGATAATATGGTGTATAGTACGGTTTAGTTCAAAGGTTTAGGCAAGCTCTGCTATATTTTATTTACAAAATGAAAGATCATTAATGAAGCCCTCAAGACCTTGAGATAACTTTTTATTTTAACACACATCACATTACACCACACACACACACACACACACACACACACACACACACACACACGATTTAATAAATTCACTTCCTACAAAGTTTATAGAAGGTTTTAATCAATGCTTAGTGTTGATGCTTCATTCCTACCTAGAAGGGGGAACAAAATAATCATAGGAGGTAGAGGCAGGGAGGGACTTTGGGGGGAGAGAGAAGAGGGCGAAAGGGGGGGCAGGTTCGGGTGTGGGAGGAGATGTGGGAGATTTACAGAGGGTCAGGGAATTGAACAGAAGTGTGTAGCAGTGGAGGAAGGGGGAGCTCAGGGTAGCCATCAGAAAGTCCCAGAAACCAGGAAATCAAGAAGCTCCCAGGACCCAATGGGAATAACATTAGCTGAAATACTCAACAAAGGGGAGAAAGAACCTGTAGAGACCATATCCAGAGGTTAGGCATGGCCCCTGATTGAGAGCTGGGGTCACCCATCTATCTTAAATATATTTAACTCAGAAATGCTCCTATTTAAAGGGACAAAAAGTAGAGCACAGACTGAAGGAAAGATCATCCAGAGACTGTGCTACCTGGGGATCTATCCCATATGCAGTTACCAAACCAAGACACTATTGCTGATACCAAGAAGTGCTTGCTGACAGGAGCTTGATATAGCTGTCTCCTAAAAGGCTCTGGCACAGCCTGACCAATACAGATGTGAATCTTTGCAACAAACCATGGGGCTGAGCCYGGGGAAGCCAATGGAGGAGTTAGAGGAAGGACTGAAAGAGCTGAAGGGGTTTGCAACTCCATTGGAAGAATAACAATAGCAACTAACCAGACATCCCAAAAAGCTCCCAAGGACTATACTACCAACCAAAAAGTACACATGGACTCTAGCTGCATATATAGCTGAGTATGGCCTTATTGGCATCAATGGGAGGAAAGCCCTTGGTCTGAAGGCTCAATACCCCAGTGTACTGGAATGCTAGTTGTGAGGTGGGAGTGGGTGGGTAGGTGGGTGGGTGGGTGTGTATGGGAGCAACCTCATATAAGCAGGGGTGAGGAGGATGGTATAGTGAGTTTGCAGAGGGGAAACTGGGAAGGTGGAGAGCATTTGAAACATAAATAAATAAAATAACCAGTAAAAATAAAATAAGAGAATTAGTGGTCCACAGATGGTCAGCAAATACTTCACCATAGAAAATTCTGTTCATATTATATCAATTCATGGTAGAAAATATTATTACTTTCACTTTTATAATTACTCTTTTGTCCATAGTACGAAAATCTTTGGGAAACCATTCTTAGTTATTCCAGTGTCTAACAGAGTTTGTTATACTCTTAACTGCTAAAAGAAATGTATTCAAAAGGTAGGACACAGAGGGACAAGCTTTTGCACGGGAAAGTCAATGTCAAAAAAAAAAAGCAAGTAGGAACAAATTTCAATGTACATGAGTCTACTTTGTTACAATCATTTGTATTTATTTAATAAGGCACACAATGGCTAAAAGAGCAAGCTGAAAGGTACTGTGTGGTTTGTATGATTTAACATTGCACCATCATTCAATAGTCAGTTTTCCCCAATTATAGCAACATGTATCACCACACACTAGCTTTTCCTCATCATTTGCAGAGCACTGGGCTGATGCTAACCATTGTCATTTTTCAACATTTACTTAGTAATCATGACCTTTCTGGAACTCTTTTGTAAGCTGTACCACCAGCTGTATATTTATATTCAATGAGAAACTGCCTAGGGAATCAGTGATTGATTACAAAGCCATGGATCATATGGAAATATAAATATGCCTAGTGGTATTGGGTCTCCATGCATGGAAAAAAAACCTGCCTCCTATAAATAATGTTCTATGAACAAGAAATTACTCACAAAGGTATTCTGTATCAGAGAAAAATTAAGTATTTTCTCAGGATAAAATAAATAGTTCTCCTTGTGAGGTGGCCAGGAGCATAGCATGCTAATGAATCTCTTCTGCGGCCTTGGAAGGTGTAGGATAGACCCACCTTGCAAGAGATGCTGATTAACATGCAGCCCACATGGACAGAGAAAGTGCAAATTAATTTGGAAAGCAGAATCATGTTCAAGGATTAGTAAAACACCATTGGTAATCTGTCCTTTGTGACACCAAACCGTGAATTCACTGACCATGGCAGTAATCGGACTGCCAATGCTAACAAAGGTCATGTAGTTTATCAGCCTGACCAGTGTGTCATGGCCACACATGTGGAGATGATTTATCACATATGTGTGCAGACCTTTACCTGTGCAGGTTTGGTTAGCCTCATCTTCATTGCTCCCACAATCATTTGCTCCATCACAAAGCCATCTCTTGGGGATACAACGATTATTCTGGCATTTAAACTGATCATCTGGACAGGTATGATTGACTGTAGGGGAGGGACACAAGTTTAATTCATGTTATGATTGTTTTAATTATGGTAACAAAACTATTTCAGTCATTGTAATGTTATATTCTAATAAATGCTATGGTTTCTGGCATTAATTTTGTAGGAAATGTTAATATGGTAACCTTTGTTAAAATATAACCTATATATGACAGATAAATAAATGAATTATAAAACAAAATGAAATCTCTAGCTTCTACTCAAATCAGTGATATCTCTTAATTTGTTTCTTCTTTGTAACTTACCAAAACTAGTCACTTACCTCCAGAATCCTTAGACATTTGAAATCAACCTTAAGGCTCAATATTCATCAGGGCAATTATAAGTATTCAGACACACACACACACACACACACACACACACACACACATATATATATATATATATTCAAATATATCCTGAAAAAATTAAATAAACCTACTTCTGTTCTAATACAGCCACTCTGTTTTTAAATTTGGAGAGAAACGAAAGAAATAAATATAAAAATGGCTTGATTATACTAAAAATGAGATTCAGCATATAATTTCAGTAACAAAGTATGCTTTCCAAATATAAATGAATAAACATTTAAATAAAAGCAATATTGAAAATGAAAACAACTATCCAAGACTGGTCCACAGCTGAGTCTGAACCCTGATATATCTAATCATAATAGGGAGGCTCTCTATATTAACTTTCTAAATGTATTTTTATTTTCCTAATATGTGGCCTTCCATATTTTCTCATAGTTTTGATGTTCTTTTGTATCTAATGCAGGCATTATACATTTTCTAAGAAAAAATACTTTAAGTTTTATTTACAATGAGAAAGTTTTCTTCTTATGTTGCTTCATATCAATTGCAATGTGTGCGATTAAAATATGCATGCACAAAACATGTTTTTAAGATATTCCTGGTGACAGAGTTGTTTCTATTCTTTATGAAAGGTTTTTATCTAAGTAAAGTGAAATTTACTTTAAAAAGAGAAAGTGTGCATGTGTAGTGTGGTGGTTCAGGGCTATGCTTGGTCCAGGAAGTGACACTATTTGGAGGTATGGCCTTATTGACGTAGGTGTGGCCTTGTTAGAGGAAGTGTGGCATTGTGGAGTTGGGCTGCGAGACCCTCCTCCTAGCTGCCTAAGGATGCTCAGTCTTCTCTTAGCAGCCTCAAGTTCAAGGTGTAGAACTCTCAGCTTCTCTCAAGACACGCCTTAGTCATGATGTCTCTTCACAGCAGTAAAACCCAAGCTAAGGCATGTAGTAAGGTAACTAAGGAGATGAGGAAGATCTGGGACCAGCTGAGGGAGGGAGAAAGTATGATTAAAAGCCATTGAATGAATTTATCTAATTTTCATTATTTACACATGATTAACATTTTCACTATTTCAGAGACTTCAAAAAAGTATAGATGCCCATAAAAATGTCACACAAAGATCAGAAATCAATGTTTCAAATGAGCAAGATGATGGATGCACACTGTCATGAAGGTTCTCATGGGCCTGTGTAGCCAGTTCTACAAGTCCAGACACTAGCAAGGCAGAAGCAGGGTGACTCTAAGCTTTAGGCCTACCTAGTCCACATAATGAATTCAAGAATCTGATCCATCTCCATTAATGAAGACAAAAACAGTCAATCACAGTTCTGTAGTTAGTGTTCAGCTAATGAAATGCTTGCAGTAAAGGAATAAAAGAAATAGTAGGTAGAAAATTATGGGATTAATATCTAGAATAATGCTCTTCAATAGTTCGCATTTCCATTGCTATTGACTTTAAAATGAAGAAATAAAATGATATTCTGAATAACTACAATATTCAAAAAGAATGTTCTACAAGCGGGTGGTCTGTCATACTTGCTCTATACTTCCTGCCTTATACAGTCCTACTCCTACATGCCCATACTTCCTTGACAGAGCTTCACTTTTAAACTTGGGATTGCAAACATGCTACAATCCATCAGGTCTTCCACAAGGATATTGATATTTTATTAGAGGAACCAGATGAAGAAACATACTATTGCAATATAGAATAAGAACTGCTGTAATATAGGACTAAACAGAAGAAAGATCCTTAACTCTAACTGGATGTACTGAGGTTTTTGATGGTTGTAAATAATTCCATAAGTTTGTGGTGAGAAACTATATTAAATTTCATAGACTGCTGCCAGTTCAGTATTACAGGCAAGAACAGTAAGAAGCACTTTTCTGAATGATAACAAATAATTCAACTGATTAAGAGCAAAGGTAAGTAGATAGATGATGGACTGCAAGTTAAACACTTGTGTATATAACTTTAAGTACCTCACATGTCAGGTAATAGGTCCTGCAACTGCTACAATAAAGAGGAGTTGATCCCATAAGAACTATTCTGGAGGCAATGTGGAAATTAAGAATAACAGGCAATTACAGAGGAACACTTGTTGAGTTAATTTAAGCTAGACATTTATTCCAACCAGGGAAACAAAAGAAGAGGCAAAGATGAAGCTTAGTTAGGAGACTTCACAGAAACACACTTATATGTACACTTGAATATGTATAACAGATGAAATATAGGATGCCAGTCAAAGCCTATGACTTCTGTGATGGAATAAAGGATGATAATACTCCAGAATACCGACTGAAAATGTCATCATAACAGTTAACGATACAAATACAATGCCTATTATTCCAATGAAATAGCTGAGTTGGCAACAAAGAACAAAGACACAGATAAAAGCATGGGACGGCTAACATGAGTTAAGTATCCAGATGAACTATTTGTGCTCTGGACTAGTACAAGATTCCCATGAGTAGAATCCATATGTAGTGAGCATCCATAAAGTCCCATGTTACTCTGTTATTAAAGAGAAGCGGGACAGTTAAGTAAGGTACTACTTGACATGCTAGATGTATACAGCACTAGGAAACACCACTCATCCTTACACAAAATGGTCTTGCCACTCCAACACTTTGAAAATTGTGTCAATTTAGTATTTAACATTCAAAGTACATCCATATGGAAATGGAAATACTACAAATGGAAGTACTAACATAAGGATTAGAACAAATGAAAATTAATTGAAGGCCCATGATTGGAATTCCAGAGAGAGTAGCAATGTGTCCATGCATTAATTACAGTTTATGTACAGGAAAGAACAGTTAGAAAAAAATTTAGGTGCATATTCCTGTGGCCTTTTTTACTCATATTCCAATTGTTATATGGTTGAATAGACCAATCTTGTGTAGTTTTGGAAAACTATTTCAAACTGTTATATTCTAATTTCAAACAAATAAAAATTGAACAGAGTTAACTGAATTATTTCAGTCACTTTATGCTGCAGGAAGTTATCCAAATGTATCTCTTACTGTAACCTGTTTCCAAAACCATTTCACTAATCAAATGTAATCTCAGAATAGTATTTCATATGCTTTCCAAAAGTGCCTTATATCCTTACATGTGAGAAAGGCCCCTATTTTCACCAGGAACATGAACAACAGTTCCTGTTCCAGCAAACAACAAATCTGGATTGGAAGCATAAGTAGGCATAAGAATGCTTCCCTTCTGGTTCGAGTGCCCTGTGTGTGCCTTGAACCCATCAATCTACCTAACACTGCAGTCCAAATCCATTCCAACTCCTTGAATTTTCTTTAAGTCATTGTTGCCAAAAAGCAATGGAGTGACATGTGATATTTGTGCCCAAAATTCTGTCTCAAAGGGAGTTACCCTGACTTCTCATGTCTGTACAAACAAAGGTTCTAAAGTGTCCTTTGGAGAAACCCCATATTGTGGTTCGTCAGTGAGAGAACAGACATAGGAAGGATGGGGACAGAAGAGGAAAGCAGACCTTGACATCAATGCAAAGGGGGTACTGTATATCTTAACATTAAGCAAAGGACCACTAGGAAAGAAAGTTGAGTGGATTTACACCAGACATAATTTCAGCTGGGTTGTAGGCTGCTTTTTGTTCACTCAGGAAYATAGAGTTTGGGATTACTTGAGGGAGTACATACAGCACGTGACAGAGTCCTCATCACTCCCATCTAGGCAGTCATCGTCGCCATCGCATTTCCACCGAGCTTGGATACAGTGCTTGTTTTTGCAGCGAAACTCTCCAGGTTTACATATATGAAACGTCATTTCTTCAGGATTAACTAGAATTGAAAAACAAATGAACAAACAAAAAAAATCCCAAGATCGTATACATAATACTTATTGCTTAAGTCTTTTGAGCTATGACTCATGCAGTTTCACTTGCTTTAGAACCCCATAGAAATGAGGTCATGCAGTGTTTGTCTTTTCATTTTTCTGGCTTATTTCGCCCATGATGCTCTCCATACTCATTTAAGTAGAAAGGTTTTAATCGCATTATAAGGTGAGTAATGGTCAGTGTGCACATGTGCACATAAATGGACACCTGCTAAGCTCAATGCAGGGGTCTAGGTGGAGAGGGAATGAAGAAGGTATTGGTCAAAGAGGCAGATTTGAAGAAATGTAAGATGAATTTGTCTACATAACTAACATACAACACTAAGAATATAATTGTGTTGGAGTGTCTCCTGCAGGAAAATGACAAATTGCTTGTAGGTGGTCTTAACAAAGGAAGTCATAAAAAGGTAACAAAGAGAAATGCTTGTATTATTAATCTCTTTGCTAACAGCAATCATTTCATGAGCATAATACAAAGCACATTACATGTATTAGGTTTGTACAATAAAAATATAGCCTACATATTTAAAACTAACATCTGAAGACCAGCCACATCCACAAAAAAAAAAAAACCATAAAATTATTTTCATGGCATTAAATAAAGACTATTATGCTCGAATTTACAAAATAATTTAAATAGGAAATCTATTCTAATGACAAAATTCTTGTTTCTCTGCAAAAAAAGGCATAAACAGCATTGTATTGATGGCCATCTGGGGAATGGAGCATTTAGTTTTGCTGGCAATAATTATTCTGTTAAAAAAAAAACCTTGAAGGTTTCTCTTAACAAGTTGTCACAAAACAAAGAGAACTACACCTTCTTACTTTCAATTGTGCATGTAGAGCCTTCACCGTTCATCTGGTTGTTGGTAAGGAAACCGTCACTACAGCAAATCATTTTAGTGTAAACAAATCTACTATGAGGTAACCACAGAGAAAAAGACTCAAGAATAAAATACTGTTGGTGGCTTTATTTACTTTGCTAAACTGCATTGTGCTAATCTGAAATGGTCTATATCTGTGATCTGAATGTTTGAACTGTCGTTGAGATTTTTCATGAAAGCATTCCTATTCCTCTGCTCTCTTTTGGTGGATGAGCTAGATACACAACAGGAAGGGAGCCACAGCAAGGGCTGATTTGTGTCTTGTAGTCAGAAAATGATCTTAACTAACTCAAAAAGGCTTCTTCCTAGGAAAATCTCAAATTTCTGTTCTAATGGCTTTAAACTTCATTTCTTATAAGTCCTGTGGGCTACTAAACTGACAGGAAACTTGTACACACTTCACTCACAGTGGTATCAAGAGAACCTCTTGAGTCAAAGGTAGAACCTCTACCGCCCTGATCATAGCTTTGCCTTGGTCTCTGTTTCTTCCTTTGCAGGAAAGAATTGAAAGGGGAGCATGATTTTTGAACTACGCCTGCAGGAAACTGCTTCAGAGTGGCACAGTAAGGCACAAGGTTTAGGGGTCTGTAGAAATAGAAACAAAGATACCACAAGGGCTGAGATTTCATTTATAGTCATACAGAATGACAGTAGTAGATGAAATATTCGGCTGGAGCAAAGGTAGCCCTATGTTGGTCTGAGTCTCTCAGTTATGCTAACTGCGGGTACCTTGTCAGATAGGAACATTTTGTTTCTAGTGTTTCCCAGTAACAAAGCAATAAAACAGCAATTTCTCTCTGATGCCATTTCTCTAAGATCTTTAAAATAAACATAAGCTGTCATATGGGGGTAGCAGTTTGGAGTATAAAGTCAAAACAGGAAATAAAAAAACAAAACTACGAACCCAATGGATCAAACTAACCACCTATAGGATTCTAACTCTTTATATTTCCTACTTCAGATAATGATCCTAAACTCTTGCTAATATTCTATATGTATACCACACACACTCTCTTTATATATATATGTTAAATGCACACACACACACACACACAACACATATTTCATTTTAAACTTTGTTCTACAACTTTTTCCCATGGTGTCCTCTGTGTATCATATATATGCTTTTTCTCTGAATTGTGCAGTGTGGACAGAAATGTTGTATGTTTGCTAATACAACATTTATTTATTTATTTATTTATTTATTTATTTATTTATTTAGTTAGTTAGTTAGTTAGTTATTTAGTTATTTAGTTAGTTAGTTAGTTAGTTAGTGAGTTAGTTAGTTATTTAGTTAATTAGTTAGTTCATCGGTTATTATTTTTAGTCAGCAATGTGTATATAATATCTTGTTTGAGGGGAAATGTTGGGAAGAACTTCTAGCCCATTCTTCTTAGGATCTGGGTTTAAAGAAGTCATAGAATCACTGTATTTGCAGATTCTGCTTAAGAATCTACACATGGCCACAACTGAACTGAGAGGAAATAAGAAAGAACCAGCATAAACATGAAGGCTATGCCACCTTCTGTGTCCTTTGTATTTTAATGTATGGCTCATGTATCCTCTATTAGAATACGGAAATCTCTTCTAAGCCAACAATGTTTTATGATAACCAAAATGAAATCACCAATACCTTACTATTCACTGCACAATGATAATGGATTTTTATAGATATTGCATACCCTTTTTTTTTCTTTTGATTATTTTGGAATGCCAGGTTAGCCCAGGACTATCATGTCTCTGGCTCCTAAGTATGGGGATTATAACTTGGCCTGCCTGGCATTTATGTAGGCTGTGAATATCTGAACTCTGATCTTCACAGTTAGTAGCAAGTAGTTTACAATGAGCTTTTCCCTTGACCTCTTCGATGCTGAGCTTTGTTTTGCAAAATCATCAGGGTCCAAGGTTTTATTAGTCTAGTCTACCACTAAAGTGAACTTTCCAGATGTGACCAGCAATTATTACACACAGGAACCACATTGCTTAGTGCAAACTGCTGCATTTATACAGGATCCACGTTGACAGAAGACAGGTTACTTTTCTACAAACGATGCTCATTATCGAGAAAACAAAAATTTATATGATAACATGAACAAGAGAACAGCTTGGAATGTATGATTTGTTTGGCAGAACTGACTAAGCAACATGAAACTAGGCAAAAGTACCATAAATTTGTAACAGTGTTCAAATTTATAACTTCTTACCAGGCCACTTTTGAGAGAACAATGAGATGAGGGAAAACATATTGAGCACGCTATAAAGAGCAATAGTTCATCCCAAACAAACAAACAAACAAACAAACAGAAACAAAATTCAACTCAGCATTCTTTCTACATCTGGTTAAAATCTTTATGAAGGATTTCCAAATTGAATATTTCCTTCCTTTTAAGATTCATAAATCAGGTCAGCATATATACAAAAGAATAATACTTTAAAGAATCCAGGATTAGAGTTAATGCATAAAATAATTTGTTGCCTGACTTCTTGGAATTTAATGAGATGCTATTGTTATACTGAGAGACTTTCTCCAGGAGCTATAGAAATCCTTTAGAAAGACAGCTTCACTTCATTTGAATCAGCAGTTGATTCTATTCTCTTTCTCATCATGAGCACGGATGAGCTTAGGCAAATTTCAATTTCATAGATGCGAACATGGAGAGAAAAAAACATTTACTTGAGGTTCCATGCTTGTAATTTTGATCCAGTGCTTAACATGGATATGGATAGCACTTGGTTGTCTGAGCACAGCAATACACTGCTTCCAGAACCTTAACAAGTGCTATAATTGTATACTTTGCTGCAGAGCTATGCTTTAAACCATAAATTTGAAACCACACACAAAATGCATAATTCTGTCACCAGGACAACATGGTCTGAGCTGTAAGAAACTGACAAAATAATAAATAATCCTTTAGTTTAACCACGTTCAGAAATGACATAGCATGAATTATGACTTGCCTGGTGGAAAAATGTCATTTTTCACGCTTATTGTGAAAATTTGTTAGAGAAAACAAAACAAAACAAAAAGATCATGTCTGATTTCCCAGCATCAAGGACTCATTCTAGAGATGTTTTCCTGGATCTAGAAATACAATTGCTAGCAATAGTACTCAGAACCACATGAAATAAAGAAAAACTATATTGTTTTATTTTTAGTGTTATATCATCCTGTATATATATTTTTTAAATTAATGAGAATATGTAAATGTGTGTGCACATGTGCACATACATACACGCTCACATGTGGCAACAGTACAGAAGAAGGCATCAGATAATTTGGAGCTAGAATTGCATAAACTTGTAAGCTCTGGAATAGTAGCAAGCACTCTTTATTGCTCAGCTCTTTCTCCAACCCTACAATTTCTATTCTTATCTCAGCTTAACAAAATTTTTTATTATACAACTGGAATCCAGGAATGTGGACCAAAGGGAAACTTGAAGTTGTAGATAATTGGATGTTGTCATCTCACACTGTTACATGAGAGGTTAAAGTGAAGACTTCATCTATGACCTGTTTTCATTCGATCATAGAAAGAAAACCTTGTATTATAAAGAGTAGTCTTCTGAGCAGTGTGCCTAAGTGGTATATAACATTCTGCTAGTTTCTGTGCACAGAAGGACATAAATAATCACTTGCATGGGACTTCTAAACTTTTTTATTGCCTTATACTTTTTTTTTTACTACATTTTAGATCATGTATATCCTAGGATAGGAGGCTTGCCACAGCAGAGCAGATAAATGATTCCCCAAAGAATAGCACTGTTTATCAGAGAGGGATATGTCTGGTATTCCAAATGGTGGCAAGGATCACAGAGGACCACCTACATACTATGGTGCATTGCTAGCCTCTGCATAGCTGATGTTTTGAACTGCAACTGGCCTTTCTGGGAATGAAAAACAGTGGAGAGACTGGCCTTTTCTTTCAAGTATCTGTGGAGGAGTTAGGGAATTACCTTYCTATTCCAACTAAAACAGCCCAGGTAATTTATAAAGTAAAATCATAATTTTAAAGCCTRATTTGTTTTTGAGAATCATTTATTATCTCCTTTTCAGTTTAATACTTCCTGATTCTCCCCCATGTTATCATGAGAAATATAAATGCAACCTGTAACTGATCAACTAAATTTTTTCTGTGGTTTTCAGAGGTAGCAAGTGCCAAATTGTTATGCTAACACAGATACCAATTCTAAGTCCTAAGAGGATTTGACCATGACAAACAACACTCACAATCACAAAGTGTGGGATCTTCTTTCATTCTTGCTCTCTTCCAAATAAAACATTACAATTCTTTTCCCATCAATTATATGCTATGCTAATGTTTTCTGTTGAGAACATGTTATTTGTCTGCCATGGCTTTACATTATAATTTTATTAAGAAAAAAATACTCCGGGTGTATAATGTAGCTTGACTATTCATATATTTGATGTCAATTCAGTGATAATAGATGAAACCAGGATGACAACGTTGCATTAGTGCAGTGTCTTCCATCATTTTGTTTGTAAGACTCAAATTRCTTACTTAATTCAGTTGAYGCAACACATATATAAGATAGCCAGAACTAATCAGAAGCCTAAAGGAATCAACACCAAGGACTGGTTAGSAGCATGCTGATTTCTCTCTTGTACTATGGTCTTTAAAAGCTCACTTCATGTACCAGGTATCTGAATATTAGTTCCTTTATCAGCACTTTGTGACTAACATATCCTTCAGTATGAAATATTATTTCTAATATCACTTAGGATAATGCTTAATAATCCATCTATTATTACTCTAAATAAGTAGG
>BDUI01008142.1:6872-16934 GCA_002335545.1 Apodemus speciosus
ATACCCAAGGCATGCACTCACTGATAAGTGGATATTAGCCTAGAATCTTGGAACACCAAAGACACAATCCACCTACCAAATGCTGTCCGACAAGATGGGAAGAGTGGACCCAGGTTCTGGAAAGTCCCAATGCAACAGTGTAGGGGAATACCAAAACAGAGAAGTGTGAAGGGGTGAATAGGGGAACAGAGGGATTGAAAAAGACATATGTCACATTGGGGGGGGGACCAGAAAAAGGGAAATGAATCGTAAATAAAGAATATATCCAATTAAAAAAGAAAGCTAAAAAACCAAAGAAAAAACAAACAAACAAAAAAAAAACCAAAACAACAACAACAACAACAAAAAACCACCATGCACTTCAGACACATGACCCAGAGTCTCCTGAGCTGGAACTGAAATGAAAGCATCCTTCATGATATCTAGTTTCCATGGAACTTGAAAATGCCATGTAAGTTCCCATGGAGAAAAGCAACCAGCAATCCTACATAGCTTGTTGCCTGTGAATCACTCCAGCCAGTACGGTTTAATAACTTCAAGGGTGTAGTAGTGGCATATATACCTCAGCAATGATCAACAGTTTTCTAGTTGAAATTGAAATCAATGAACAGGAGGGAAACAATGATTAATACTGAAAATTCAAAAACTTCCCAGGGCTACTGAAGACATGGATGTTGAATAAAAACCTATAACTACCAAGAAAAAAGGGGGGAAGAGAAAACCCAGGTGGATTTTTGCTACTGTTTGGTCTAGAACCAGGAGAAAGCTGATCAGAAAACAGGGATTATATACCATTTCTTGAGGGGAGAGCTTTCTGCAAATTTTCAGAATGGGGATTAGTGAATTTTCTCTCTCTTTTTTTTTAAATTGTAAATCTCTTTTTTCTTAACCATGATATACATTTGCATTTCAAAGATATTCCTCTTCCCAGTTACCCTTCCACATCCCCCCATGCCTTCTCCCTATATCCCCCCTGCCTTTGCCTCTATTAGAGTGTGACTCCACCAACTCTCCCACTTCTGCCTCACCACACTAACAACCTACTACACTGGGCAGCAAGGCTCCACATGACTTAGGAAAATGTTAATGTGAGATAAGGCCATCCTCTGAAATGTATGTAGAGCCATGGATTCCTGTGGGTATCATATGGGGTTGTGATCCCCTCAACTCCTTCAGTTCTTCCCCTTGCTCTTCCTTAAATACATATTAAAATGGTATACAGAGCTAAACAAAAATTCTCAACTGAGGAATATCGAATGGAGAAGAAGCACCTAAAGAAATGAAACTCTTAGTCATCAGGGAAAACTTGTGACCCAGAATTCTTCCTCTGCAGGGTCAAAAATAGAGAAGAGCCTAAGGAACTTAGCATATTCAGCAGAGAACTGCATGGTATGGACTAAGGCTCTAAGATGAAGAACTGATAAATGGTACCTCTTGAAACTAGAAAGTTTCTGTAAGGGAAAGGACATAGCCAATAGGACAAATCAGTAATCTACAGATTGGAAAAAAATCTCCTCTATTCCCGTATCCAATGGTGCACCTACTCTGTCTGAGTCCATGCCATGCACTTCTCTGCTGTATATGTTTTGGGGATGTCATATCAGCTGGTGAATTATGCCTCATTGATGGCTCAGTGTCTGAGTGAAGTTGGGGGTCCAGGTTAGTTGATATTGGTGGTCTTCATACGGCATAACCCTCCTCCTCAGCTTCTTCCAGTCTTTTCCTAATTCAACCACCTGTGTCACTAGCTTCTGCCCATTGGTTATGTATACATATATGCATCTGAGTCTTTCTGCTGTTTGTTGGGCCTTTGGAGTGTAGTCATGCTAAATTCCTGTTTGTAAGCAGACCTAAGTATCAGGAACAAAGTCATGCCTTGGAACCTGCCCCTGAGCTGGTTCCAAATTTGGGTGTGACACTGGATATCTTTTCCCTTATCCTATTCTTAGATGTTCAAAATAATTTCACAAAGTACATAAACCCTTCAGGTTAAAATTTTTGTTGAGATCAGGAATTCAAGACTCATATGTAAACATAATAAAAGCAGTATACAGTCTCTGACACACTCTGCAAAAGGAATATATAGTATTTCAAGTCTATCATTCTGTTAGTTTATTTTCTACTGGAGGTGGAATCTACAAGTTTTTTTTTTAATTTTAATTGATCATTTTATTTATTTTTTCTTCAAATTTTATCCCCTTCCCTGTTTTCCCTCTGCATCACACCCCCTCCCTCCTACTCTTCAGAGTATGCTCCCCTAACCAACCACCTAATCCTGTATCACTTCCTTAGCATTCATATATGCTACAACATCAAACCTTCACAAGAACAAGGGCCTCACCTTCCACTGATGCCAAATAAGGCCATCATCTACTACATATGCAACTGGAGCTATGGGTCTCTCCATATTCACTCTTAGGTTAGTTCTTTAGTTTTTGAGAACTCTGGGTGGTCTGGTTGGTTGATATTTTTCTTTTTCCTATCAGATTGCAAATCCCTTCAGGTCTTTCAGTTCTTCCCCTATCTCTTCCATTGGTGTCCCAGTGCTCAGTCTGATGGTTGGCTGCAAGTATCTGCATCTGTTTTGGTCAGGCATCGGCAAAACCTTTCAGCAGACAGCTATATCAGTCTCCTGTCAGCAAGCACTTTTCAGTATCAGTAATAGGGTCTGGGTTTAATGACTGCATATGGAATGGATCCACAGATGGTATACTTTATGGATGGCCTTTCCTTCAGTATTTATCCCTTATATTCCTTTAGATAAGAGCAATTCTGGATTAAATTTTTGAGATGGGTGGGTGGTCCCATTCCTCAAACAGGGTAATGACTAACTTCTGTATGTTGTCTCTAGAGTTTATCTCTCCCCTTTGCTTGTGATATTGCAAGCTGGTACAACCACTTTGGAAATAAGTCTGGTAGTTTTTCAGAAAATTGGACATAGTACTATCTGAGGACCCAGCTATACCACTCCTGGGCATATATCTAAAAGTTCTTCCAGCATAACAAAGACACATACTCTACTATGTCCACAGCAAAGTCATAATTCCTAATTTTCTGTATTTCTAAATTTCAAACAATGTAATTTCTAACTTTTCTTACACCTACAGACAAATTTAACTGTCACATTCAGCAAAATTATTAATTTTAAAGAACTAAGGGGCAATTACAGGATTATTGAGCAGATTAACCTGCAAATATGTTACAGTGGTCTGTCTAAATGTGACTGATGAAGCCATAGAATTTACCATTATTCCAATACTTACACAATATTGCAGAATGTAGGCAGAAAGATTATAAAATCCAGCAGCATACTACACTTGCTTTTTGAAAACTGTCTTACCTACAAAATACAAAATCTACACACAAAAAATCTCAAAAACATGTACCTAAGAAAGATTAACAAAGGGGCATCACAATAGCCTTGTTAATGTGTATCTAGAAAGCTCAATAACATGCAAATTCAGTATAGTATTTCAGACACATAAGGAAATATGAAATCAGGATATAAAGTTCTATAAGGAAGAGCATTGCAGTTTTTTATCTAAAAGAAAATGGTCACAAGTAAAAACTCACATACACACAACTAACACTATACTGAACACATTTAATTTACATTTCAAAAATGAAATTTTGTATATATGGACATATTTGTATATAACAACAATTAGTGAAAACTGACATAAACTTTTAGGATCAAATAAATTATGTGGAAGGAAAAGAAGAAGAAAATTATATGAGAAATTATTATATTAAAATCTCAAAAACATAAGAAATTATTAAAATATTTATCTAGTAACATATATAAAGAATGTCTGACCCTCAACATAACATTTGTATTACAACATTTTTTTTACAGTTTCAGCAATGTTTTTTTTTTCTGGAGAATCAAAACATGTATTGTGGTAACTTATAAAACAAGGCAATGGGCTATGTACTGAACTGGGTATCTTGTGACCTAAGTTTGCACCACAAGTCTTTACCAAGTACAATCATGGCACTCCAATAGGTACACAGATGAGCTCACATTTTGGGGACTTTCATGGCAATCATACACAAGACCTTTCCTAAGGTGATATGAAGTTAGACTTGTGTTGAATAAAAGTTTAGRAACATGTAGATGTTCAAGTTCTGTCATTCACTGAGGGGTTGTGAATAATTAAAAGCCCAAGAATAACAACACCATGTAAAAGTAGAGGGAGAAAATTCCAAAAGTCCTCACTCAAAATGGAAAATTACAAGCAAGTATTTTCTACCAAGATAAGGAGTATCAGACCACTAGGAATGCATGAGCCACATGAACAGATCAGTTGGGACAGTGTCCCTTTCATTTCCATTTGCACCCAGGAGCTGGGGCTGTTCCAAAGCCTTCTGTAGATGGGCCCTGCCACAGAAGAGCTGGTCTAAAGGGAGTGCTCTGACTTCCAGGCTCAGAGGAATGCTTACAGAGGATTACAGGCCAAGATAAGTGACAAGATCCAGGCAGAAACAGTAAGATAAACTAACATCATAGATGAGCAGTTAGAAAAAAACAAGTGCATGAAACTTATAAACAGAAACAAAGTTTCATGGCATCATCAGAATGCAGTTCTCCCATGACACCAAATTCTGTATACCCCAACATACCAGATAAGTAATACTTGGATTTAAAATCACATCTCATGATGCTGATAAAGGACATTAGGAAGGATATAAAAAAAAAAAAAAACCCTTAAAAATACAGGGCAACACAGATAAACAGGTAGATGCCCTTAAAGAGGAAACATCAAGATCCCTTAGAGAATTCTGGGAAAATGTAATCAAACAGGTAAAGGGATTGAACAAAACCATCCAGCATCTAAAAACAGTAGTAGAAACAATAAGGAAATCACAAAGGGAGACAACAATGGAGATAGAAAACCTGGAAAGGGATCAGGAGTAACAGATGTGAACATCACCAACAGAATATACAAGATAGAAGAGAGAATCTCAGTTGCAGAAAATACCATAGAAAACTTTGACACAACAGTCAAAGAAAATGCAAAATGCAAAAAAGTTCCTTACACAAAACATCCACGAAATCCAGGACACAATAAGAAGGCCTAACTTAAGGATAATAGATACAGAAGAGAGGGAAGATTTCCAACTTAAAGGCCCAGTAAATATATTAAACAAAATTATAGACAAAAACATCCCTAACCTAAATAAAGAGAAGCCCATGAACACACAAGAAGCCTACAGAACTCTAAATAGATTGGATCAGAAGTTCCTCCCATCACATAATAATCAGAAAACCAAATTCAAAAAACAAAACAAAACAAAACAAAAACACACACACACACACANAAGAAGAAGAAAATTATATGAGAAATTATTATATTAAAATCTCAAAAACATAAGAAATTATTAAAATATTTATCTAGTAACATATATAAAGAATGTCTGACCCTCAACATAACATTTGTATTACAACATTTTTTTTACAGTTTCAGCAATGTTTTTTTTTTTTCTGGAGAATCAAAACATGTATTGTGGTAACTTATAAAACAAGGCAATGGGCTATGTACTGAACTGGGTATCTTGTGACCTAAGTTTGCACCACAAGTCTTTACCAAGTACAATCATGGCACTCCAATAGGTACACAGATGAGCTCACATTTTGGGGACTTTCATGGCAATCATACACAAGACCTTTCCTAAGGTGATATGAAGTTAGACTTGTGTTGAATAAAAGTTTAGRAACATGTAGATGTTCAAGTTCTGTCATTCACTGAGGGGTTGTGAATAATTAAAAGCCCAAGAATAACAACACCATGTAAAAGTAGAGGGAGAAAATTCCAAAAGTCCTCACTCAAAATGGAAAATTACAAGCAAGTATTTTCTACCAAGATAAGGAGTATCAGACCACTAGGAATGCATGAGCCACATGAACAGATCAGTTGGGACAGTGTCCCTTTCATTTCCATTTGCACCCAGGAGCTGGGGCTGTTCCAAAGCCTTCTGTAGATGGGCCCTGCCACAGAAGAGCTGGTCTAAAGGGAGTGCTCTGACTTCCAGGCTCAGAGGAATGCTTACAGAGGATTACAGGCCAAGATAAGTGACAAGATCCAGGCAGAAACAGTAAGATAAACTAACATCATAGATGAGCAGTTAGAAAAAAACAAGTGCATGAAACTTATAAACAGAAACAAAGTTTCATGGCATCATCAGAATGCAGTTCTCCCATGACACCAAATTCTGTATACCCCAACATACCAGATAAGTAATACTTGGATTTAAAATCACATCTCATGATGCTGATAAAGGACATTAGGAAGGATATAAAAAAAAAAAAAAACCCTTAAAAATACAGGGCAACACAGATAAACAGGTAGATGCCCTTAAAGAGGAAACATCAAGATCCCTTAGAGAATTCTGGGAAAATGTAATCAAACAGGTAAAGGGATTGAACAAAACCATCCAGCATCTAAAAACAGTAGTAGAAACAATAAGGAAATCACAAAGGGAGACAACAATGGAGATAGAAAACCTGGAAAGGGATCAGGAGTAACAGATGTGAACATCACCAACAGAATATACAAGATAGAAGAGAGAATCTCAGTTGCAGAAAATACCATAGAAAACTTTGACACAACAGTCAAAGAAAATGCAAAATGCAAAAAAGTTCCTTACACAAAACATCCACGAAATCCAGGACACAATAAGAAGGCCTAACTTAAGGATAATAGATACAGAAGAGAGGGAAGATTTCCAACTTAAAGGCCCAGTAAATATATTAAACAAAATTATAGACAAAAACATCCCTAACCTAAATAAAGAGAAGCCCATGAACACACAAGAAGCCTACAGAACTCTAAATAGATTGGATCAGAAGTTCCTCCCATCACATAATAATCAGAAAACCAAATTCAAAAAACAAAACAAAACAAAACAAAAACACACACACACACACACACAAATAACACACAAAAAAGAAAGAATATTAAAAACATTAAGCAAAAAAGGTCACATAGCATATAAATGCTGACCTAGTAGAATTATACCATACTTCTTGCCAGAGACCAAMAACCAGAAGATCCTGGGTAGACCTCATACAGACCCTAAGAGAACACAAATGCCAGCCCAGGTGACTATACCCAGCAAACTCTCAATTACCATTGATGGAGAAACCATGATATTCCTTGAAAAAAATTAATTAATATCTTTCCACAAATCTAGCCCTATAAAGGGTAACTGATTTAAAACTACAACACAAAGCGAGAAGCTACACTCTAGAAAAAAAGCAATAAAATAATGTTCTTTTAATTAACCAAAAATAAGATAGCAATATTAACATAATTCCACATCTAACAACAAAAATAACAGGCACCACCACTTTTTTAATATCTCTTGAAATCAATAGATTCAATTGTCCAATGAAATGACAGAGAATAACAGACTGGATAGGAAAGCAGGACCCAATGTTTTGTAGCATGTAGGAAACCAACCTCTGTGAAAAATAAAGGCACTCCTCTGAGTAAAAGGCTGGGAAACAATTTTCCAAATTTTCTAAGAAAACAGTACCAAGAAACAAGCTGGAGTAGCCCTTCTAATATCTAATAAAATCAACTTTCAAACTAAAGTTATCAAAATAGGAAGTACATTTTATATTCATTAAAGGAAAAATCCACCAAGAAATCCTCACAATTCTGAATGACTATACTCCAAATGCACAGGCAACAATATTCATAAAAGAAACTTGATTTAGTCAAGTTTCTTTAGTAAAGGTGCACATTGCACCTCACAAAATAATAGTGGGAGACTACAACACCCCACCCTCATCAATTGACAGATAATAGGAACAGAAACTAAACAGAGAGTGAAACTAACAGAAGTTATGAAACAATTGGATTTAACAAATATCTATAGAACATTTTATCCTAAAAAAAAAAAAAAAGAATATACCTTCTTCTCAGCAACTGACTGTACTTATGCCTAAACTGACCATATAATCCATCATAAAGCAGGTCTCAAGAGATACAATTAGAAGCACATAATCCCATTTATTCAGTCAGATAATTATAGTCTAAAGCTGGTCTTCAATAACAACAAAAATGAAGCCCACATGGAAGCTGAACAAAGTTCAAGTCAATGATGACTGAACCTCGTTAAGTAAGAAATAAAGAAAAAAAAAGAAATTAAAGCCTTTTTAGAATTTAATGAAAATGAAGCTACAACATAACCAAACTCATGGTACACAGTGAAAGCAGTGCAAAGAGGAAAACTCATAGCTATTTTTGCCTCCAACAAGAACTTGTAGAGAGCATACATTAGCACCTTAACAGCATAGCTCTAGAACAAAAAGAACCAAATACACACAAGAGAAGTAGATAGCAGAAGATAAGCATACCTGGGCTGACATCAACCAAGTTGAAACAAATAGAACTAGTCAAAGAATCAACCAAACCAGGATCTGGTTCTTTGAGAAAATCAACAGGATAGATAAACAATTAGGCAGACTAAGCAGACGGCACATTGAGAGTATCCAAATCAACAAAATCAGAAATGAAAAGGGAGACACAACAAAAAAATAGAGGAAATATAAATTCATCAGATCATACTACAAAATGGAAGGAGTCATTATTATTGTCCCATCCAAATAAATAAATAAATAAATAAATAAATAAATAAATAAATAAATAAATAAATAAAGCAAAAGACCAGATGGACTTAGTGCAGAGTTCTATCAGATCTTCAAACAAGACTGAAGATGAATACTCTTCAAACTATTCCACAAAATAGAAACAGAAGGAACACTATGTAATTCATTCTATGAAGCTACTGTTACACTAATACCTACACCACACAAAGACCCAACAAAGAAGAGAACTACAGACCAACTTTTCTTATGAATATCAATGTAATATTCTCAATAAAGGTCTCACAAACTGAATTGAAGATCACATCAAAAACAATAATCCATTTAGAACAAGTAGGCTTCATCCCAGGGATGCAAGGATGGTTCAATATATGGAAATCCATCAAGATAATCCAGTACATAAACAAACTTAAAGAAAAATCCACATGTTCATTTCATTAGATGCTGAGAAAGCATTTGAGAGAATTCAACACCACTTCATGAAAACAGTCTTGGAAAGATCAGAAATTCAATGCCCATAACTAAACCTACTAACAGCAATAAACAGCAAACCAGTAGCCAACATAAAAATAAACTAAACTTTAAGCAACCCCACTAAAATCAGGGAATAGAAAAGGTTGTATACTTTCTCCCTAATGGTTCAATACAGTACATGAATTCTGAGCCAGAGCAAATGGACAACAAAAGGAGGACAAAGGGATATAAATTGGAAAGGAAGAACTCGAAGTATCACTATTTTAATATGAGATGATACTATAACTAAGTCACCCCAAAAATCCCACCAAAGAACTCCTAAACTTGATAAACAACTTCTCAATGTGGCTTGATATAAAATTAATTCAAACAAATCAGTAGCCTTCCACTACACACAGAATAAACAGGCTGAGTAAAAAATTAGGGAAACAACTCACTTCACAATTCTCACAAGTAGTATAAAATACCTTAGTGTGACTCTAACCAAGCAAGTGAAATATCGGTATGAGAAGAACTTCAAGTCTCTGACAAAATAAATCTAAGAGATCTAAGAGCATCGCAGAAGTTGGAAAGATCTCATGCTCACAGATTGGTAGGATTAATACAGTAAAAAATGACCATCTTGCTAAAAGCAATTTACTTATTGAATGCAATCCTCATCAAAATCCCAACTCAAATGTTCAAAGAGCTAGAAAGTGCAATTCTCAAATTCATCAGGAATGACAAAAAATCCCAGGATAGCTAAAACTATTCTCAACATTCAAAGAACTTCTGTATTAATTAGTATTCCTGGGCTCAAGAAGGAGTACAGAGCAATAGTGTTAAAAACTGCAAGGACCTCCACATAAAACCAGACACACTGAAACTAATAGAAAAGAAACTGGGGAAGACCCTGGAGGACATTGGCTCAGGGGGAAAGTTCCTGAACAGAACACCTACAGCTCATGCTTTAAGATCAAGAATTGACAAATAGG
>BDUI01008142.1:40415-66468 GCA_002335545.1 Apodemus speciosus
CAGGGTTTCTCTGTGTAGCCCTGGCTGTCCTGAACTCACTTTGTAGACCAGGCTGGCCTCGAACTCAGAAGTCTGCCTGCCTCTGCCTCCCAAGTGCTGGGATTACAGGTGTGCACCACYGCCACCCGGCTAATAGATTTTCTTGTAACATTAATTTGTYCATTTAAACCACAGGAACTCAAAAATAAAATCCATTTACTATCATTTTTTTCTTCATGATCAGTAATCAAACTGTTACACTACAACCACATATAATTCCAATTCCATGGTTAATAGAGTACCAGTGTTCACTAACTCACTCTACTTCACAGAGTCAAAGCTCAGAAAAAAGTTGCAATTAGGTTCCACCTTCTATGTGGATTGTTCAAATATCCTTGGGATGACCTGTTATAGTCTGGCAAAAAGATTCATCTTGAGTTCCTTTTAAGAAATCCACACATTGTGACTTCTTCTTGGTTCTAAATAACTACTAATTTAAATTTTCCCATTATTAGTCAGTTGTGAAAATAGTTTCACCTAGAGATTCAAATCTATAAAAGGGTGAAGTTTCATATCACCCATGCAAAAAATAGGAAATATGACAAAAATTGACAACAAATGCTTTGGTGTGTGTGGGAAAGGGAACACTCACTCACTGTTGTTATGATAAGAAAGTAAACCAACCTATTTAGAAATCAGTAGTCCAAGATAACAAAAGGCTAAATATAAATATCACAAGTTACAGTTGTATTGGTCATTGTTATATGCCCAACGGTAATAAACTTCCTTTTCCAAGGTTACTTCCTTGAGTATGCTTACTATTTTGGTATTCACCATATACAGGCAATGAAACCTACCTAACTATGCCTTAGTTGATGAAAGTACAATGGAAAATGTATAAATGTACTGTGGGAAATTATAATCTGCATTAAAGAAAGCAATGGTTTAAAATAAAAGACAAACTAGAATAGTTCATTGTGAGTGTGGTAATCTAAATCATCAACGAGAGATAACAAATGTGTTGTTTCATTAAAGGCTCCTTAATCCAAGTCATTATATCAAATATCTATACAAGGATAACAATAGAAACAATAAAAGTACAAAGGGACAATTACCTGGGTCAAGAGTAGAAAGAGTAATAGGGCGTAACATTCTAGGTTTCCACTGATATGATAGAATAAATAAGGAGAAAAAGTGATGTTATTTAGAAAATCAAAAAAATCAAATAATAGATTGAGAAAAGAGTGTAATAGCATCATAATACCTATAATAAATAAATGTGATTGTACAGATAGTCACATCTGTACAAATGAAAGTTCCATATCTGATCATAGATCATCTAACAAATAAATGTATAAAATCACAACCATTCAAAACAAAGTGTAGAACATATTCATCAAATAATTTTAAAAGTCATTTCCTGTATTTAAACCTCAAGTTTCATTGTGGTGTAGCAACAATAAAAACTGTGTAATACAAGATATAAAGCCATTTATTTTAAGATTATGTCTTCTTGAATGCTCATAATTACAAATTTAATTTTCAAAATATTTCGAAAATATTGATGATAGCAGGAGACAAATTTTCTAAAAAGAGAAAACAAACAATCAGTTATCCAACACAAAATTACCAACCCTAAAACACAAATACAAAACATTATCCAAACTAAATGTCCCTATTTCTGATTTTAAGAATAAACATGTACATATATTCAGATAATGTGCATGTGAACTATGAAAACAAGAAATAACTTTGAAAAGGAGCAAACAAGGTTATATTGGTGTATGTGGGAAAGTGGTAAATAAAACTGAATTGTAATATCAATATTGAAGAAGATAATTTAAAATTTTAATTTCCACCAGATAGAAATAGAAGCAATGTCTTTCCCCCATTGAACTAATATTAAAAGAAGTCAATAGAGGAATTTACCAAGGTTCGTCTCTAGGTAACTGGTAAGTTTATTAGGAAAACTTACCAAGCATTTTTTTGATTTTTTTCTGGTCTGTTCTTCTCAGAAAATTCCTGTCCAGAAAATCATTTCCCAGTAAGCATGATGACCCGTTTATAGAACACATGACACAGCCAACCTCCCACACTGCCTTGGCCTGAATTTTCCAGTCACTTACAAGGCTCTAAGTGTAGATTTTCCTACAATAAATTGCCTGATGAGCATGTGGATACTAGAGTAAGGATCTCTTAACTTTTCCTGTCATTTAATGAGTACACATATACAAATGGCAAATCCAGCAAGGATTTCTATTTATCAGGTGGCACAGATGATTGCACAAAATGTCTAGTATTTGGCCTGGAATACAGGATTAGACAGCCCCTGAATCTATTCCTCTGTCTCTTCCTTTCTTACCAGGTCCTTTTTTTCTCTAGACTCTCTGAGATTTAGATAGTGTGATGTAAATGACTCACTATTATCTCACTAGAATGATTTACTGAAGTCTGAAGCAAATTTGTCATAGCACATTCTCTAATAAAAGCTTTATTGAATATCTGTTGGATTGTTTCTCTGAATAAGCAAAAGGTGAATAAAAAGATGAAAAAAATAAGAAAAGGAAACCAGAAATTATTAAACAAGGAATAAAATAAAACCTTACAAGAATAAAAACAAATATAGGGGATTATTTTACCTGGTACTATATTTAACCAATCAAAACCAGATATTTTTCATGGGAGACAATAACTTCTTTTTCCACAAGCATTTGTATAAGTAACCCATAAAAACCACAAAGATACTTGTCTCCACCAGAATGGACATTTAATTAAATAAGAAATTTGGTTTTATGCTAAACTCTCATAATTTTATAGAACTTGGTGGTAGATACAGACTAACAAGAACACCCTAAAGTCAAACATGAAAGATTCAAAAGTGACTAGGATTCAAGCTTATCCTATCATCCTATCATCCACAGTGGTACCTAGAGGAGATATGTGAACTATTTCTCAAGGAGGGTGTATTTTTGACTAATCTTATGTTATCCAAGCCCCATATCCAAAAACAATCAGCATCCTGAGAAACAAAACTTTCCTATTCATTCAGTCCTGAAATGTAACACAGAAATTGGTTAACAGATATTATTGATTTAGAATCCTTCCACTAAGGAATGTGAGAACAAACCTACTAAAAACACAACCCATTTTTATCACTGCAATTTCAGAATTTAAAACATGCAGGCCTCAAAAAATTATCTGTTTTTATATGTGTGTACTTTCTACATTAACAGACAAACACTATTGTAATTGTTCCCAGTCATCTTTTTACATACTAATTGTACAATACAACACAAATCTTCTAATGATTATTCTACAACCTCTAATTTTGACCCACTTTCAACTTATTTTTCCATGCTAGGTTATTCAGATGCACTCACATCTTTTAAATGAGCCCCCAAATCAGTTAAATTCTCAAAGTTTAGCATTATGTTAGATTCAAAGAAGCAAAAAGAAGACAGAAGAAGGATAGAAGAATAAGATAAATTACTGAGCCAAAACCCTATATTTAACTATATATTTACCAGGACAATAGAAAAAAATAACTTTGGTAGACATCGCTAAGAACATTTTCTGTTATAAACAAATATTAAGAAGCTAAAAACTGATGAGATACCAACAATAAAGTCAAGCCATGATAGATTCAATCTATTATTTTTAATTAATTATGCCACATACCAATATTTATACAAAATTATGTACATCTGAGTTTATTCAATTTTAAGCACCAGAGCAGAAACCTGAATATTATAAATTGAGCACACTAAACAGCATAATAAATAATAACCATTATTGAAAATATGGTCAATGACACTAAGCAATAATTAAGACTAAGTAATGTAACTGCACTAACATACTATGACTCATGAAAAATAGGTGGTGGCTGGAAACAGTAAGTTGAGATTCAATGTCAAAAAAATTAAGACATTTTGAGATATTAACCTTTTTAATTGAAGTATATATAAACTCTTTGCATTGACTGTACTTAAAGGATGAAGTATGCAGATATGAATATAGAACTATGTTTGCTTCCAACAATAACAATGTAAACCTAAAGTTAGTATTTGGATTGATAAGTAATGTAACTTTGATGGTACCAAGAAGATATCAGAGGGAAATTACAGTGTTGTGATTTAGTATACTCAAGTGCAGTGGCGTACTAGGTAATATAGTCTCAGAAAGTATTCTAGAAAGTGTCATAGTGACAAATGATCACTGTTCTCCTGATWTAAAAATCCTTTCCAGATCTGGCCCCCCAAAACTTTAAAGAGCAACAAATTTCCTGTCTTAATCAGATACTGAAGGCTGATATAATACACCATCTATGCAGATGATTCAGAATTCCTAGGCTGAGTGCTGAATGATAGATCTTAAAACTGAAGCAATGAACAGAATCAATAACAAATACCTTGCACAGCAAACAGAAGCAGTTTCATTCACAGCAGGAATGTGAGGAACCATAGCGAGTTACCTGAGCACGCTGACGTTTTCCTTTCATTTTCATGTGCAGGTTTCCAGAGCAGTCCTCCTTTCCTGAGAAGCAGCTTATAGTCAATCTCTGGCAAAAGCTAGGCCTGAACTGCTAGATAAACACCAACCATGAGCATTACTGGAAAAACTCTATTTGAATAGATTTCTTTAGCTCTGGTTGACATAGAATGTCTGTATATACTTCAGAAAATAGAGAAAATATTTGGGACCAATCAGAAGAGAGATCTCAAAAATGACAATGAAAGCAAAGCCTCTTCTTACCATGGAGAATTATCAAAGCTCCTTTATCTCTTCTCTCCCTTTCCTGCCTGTTGCATCAGTAATGAAAATAAAGATGAAATAGAAGGAGAAAGATCAAAATATTATATAATTATTCTTTGGACTCTGGCACTAATTTAAAAAAACAGGAAACTGTTGAGTAATGCCTTTCCTTTGACCCTTTATCTGGCTAATAATACCTATAATAAAGCCTCCATTTGATTCTTGGGACTGTTGCTTATAATCATTGGCTGTCAAATGCACTCCAGTACTGAACCATTGTAATCTACCTGTGCCAATATCCTGAGGAACTATGGTTATTTGAATAATTATCACACTAGCTCATATATTTATACAGAGTACAACTTGCAAACCATTCATTGAAATGTTGAAAGCCAGACTTGTGTCCAATTTCATAAAGCTCTTTACCACATCATACAATGTGTCTTAAATTATAATAATGGTGAAGAAATATTAAGAAGATATTATTTTATAAAAGAATTTTCTAAAATTTAGGCATACTGCAATAATTTCTTTGTGAGTGGATATATGTGTGCTTTTTTATGCAGGAAATCACATAGTATATTTGGGTATGGGGTCTATATGAGAACTTATAGTATTGTTATTAAGATGTCATTATTTTCTAAATATTTAACTCAATATTCATATGTCATATAATGTGTTAAAAATTGAATCATAACATAAAATATATTAAGGTTACCCACAATATCTATAACTAATAATCTGTGGTCAATTAATTTATCAATTTTAATATATACACAGCTCATTTAGCACTGTTGTTATGTGCTCACACAAGGACAGATCTCTAAATGTCCATATGAACCTAGAGATACAGGATTGGTAACCACAGGGGTTAAGTGATTCTCCATTAGTTCCTCTGTGCACATATGTCTATATCTATATTGATATTGATATCAATATAGATATATAGGTAGATATAGAGATAAATATAGAGATAGAGAGATATAGAGATAGAGATATGTATAATTTTAAATCATATATATATATATATATCATATCATATCTTGGGAATAAAAATAAATGAGACATAGAAGGAGAATGAATAAAATTATTATGTAATTATTCTTGGGTTTCTGGCTCTAATTATAAAACTTAGAATGCTCTGCCCAACCCACTTATAAGCCGAGGCAGCTTGTACCTCAGGACTTCTGACATATCCAGGATTACAAATGAAACCCCAATCCCCCTATACCTGGCCTACTTGGGAGCCCCCAGTCCCAGAGGCTCCAAGAATTCCCACCCAGGTGGAGGCACACTTTCTGTAAGGCTTCCACCTCCCACTGGGAGCAGAGCTTCTGCTTCTCCCTTCCCAACTCATCATCACCCTAGTAAGCTTGTTCTCCATGACTTCTGACAATTCCAGGATTGGATACCTCACTCAACTTGGACTCTGCAGGACACAGGGGACAGAGGAAGCCTGCCCAAACAGAGACACAAGTTCCTTCCAGTTTGTACCTGAGCCCAGGAGCAGACCCTGGGTTCTGGATCTCCACCTACTCTGCCCATACCCAGAAGAAGCTTTTCCTCCATGACTTCTGACATAGCCAGGATCACAGGATCACAGACTCCCAGGAGGGAGAGAGAGAAAGGCCAGCTCATACAAGAACCAAATGGCAAGAGCTAAGTGCAGTGATATAAGAAACAAAAATCAAAGCTACAAGACAACATCAGAATCTGTTTCTCCTACCACAGAATGCCCTGGATACACGCAATACCCCTAAAAAGCAAGATACTCATCTAAAATCACATCTCTATCTCAATAATATGACAGAGGACTTTAAGAAGTACATAAATAACTCCCTTAAAGAAATGCAGTAGAACACATGTAAACAGGTAGAATCCCTTAGAGAGGAAACACATAAATCCTTTAAAGAAATACAGGAAAACACAACAAAACAGGTGAAAGAAATGGACAAAACCATCCAGGATCTAAAAATGGAAATAAAAACAAAGAATTCACAAAGTGAGACAAACTTGGATATGGATAACCTACAAAATTGAGCAGGAGTCATAGATCCAGGCATCACCAACAGAATACAAGAGATAGAAAATAGAATCTCAGATGTAGGAGATACCATAGAAAACAGTGACATAGCCATCAAAGAAAATGCAAAATGCAAAAAGCTTCTAAGCCAAAACATTCATAAAATCCAGGACATAATGTAAAGACCAAACCTAAGAATAATAGGTATAGAAGGCAGCAAAGATTCCCAACTCAAATGGCCAATAAACCTCTTCAACAAACCTGAAGAAATAGGTGACCATAAATATTCAAGAAGCCTACAGAATAACAATTAGATGGGAACAGAAAATGAAATTCCTCTCATCACATACTAATCAAAACACCAAATGCACAGAACAAAAATATTATATTAAAAGTGGTAAGGGAAAAAGCTCAAGTAACACATAAAGACAGACTTATCAGAGTCACACCAGATTCTAAACACAGACTATAAACATCAAAAGATTTGGACAGATGTCATATAGATCCAAAGAGAACAAAAATGACAGCCCAGGCTGCTATACCCATCAAAACTCTCAATGACCATAGATAGAACAACCAAGAAATTCCATAATAATTCAAAATTAAGCAGTTTCTTTAACCAAATCCATCCTTACAAAGGATAATGATGGAATACTTCACCAGAGGAAGGAAACTACACCCAAGAAAAACCAAGAAATTAATTTGCTCAAAACAAACCCAAAAACCACACAAATATAATTCCACCCTTTACAACAAAAAAATATCAGGAAGCAACAGTCATTGTTCCTTAATCTGTCTTAACACCAATATACTTAATTCTCCARTAAAAAGATATAGACATGCAGACTGGATATGTAAACAGGAATCAGCATTTTGCTGCATAAAATAAACACACCTAAGTGAAAAAGACTAACACCACCTCACAGTAAAAGACTAGAGAAACCTTTCCAAACAAACAGTCCCAAGAAACAAGCTGGAGGAGGCATTCTAATATTTACTAAATCAAGGAAATGCACTTCAAAGTGACATCTCACATTAACCAGAATGGTTAAGATAAAAAACATCAGGTGGCAGCAGATGCTGACAAAAATATGGAGAAAGAGGAACACTCTCAGGAGACAGCAGGTGTTGGCTAGGATGTGGAGAAAGAGGAACACTCTCATTCCTGCTGAGATTGTAAGCTGGTACAATCACTCTGGAAAAATCACTGGAAATTCTTCAGAGAATTGGAAATAGTTCTACCTCAGGACCCAGTGATACCATTCCTTGGAATATATCCAAAAGATGCTCCAACATATAACAAGTTCACATACTTCCCTATGTTTATAACAGCCTTATTTATAATAGCTAGAAGCTGAAAAATACCCAGATTTCCCTGAACTGCGGAATGAATACAGAAAAATCTGGTACATTTAGACAAAGGAATATTATGTAACTATTAAAAACAATGATTTCATGAAATTCATAGGCAAATGAATGGGGCTAGAAAATATCCAGAGTGACATAAATCAGTAGCAACAGGACACACAAGGTATGCACTTATTGAAAAGTGGATATTAGCCTAAATGAATACCCAGTATACAATTCACAGACCCTATTAAGGTCAAGAAGAAGGAAGTCCAAAGTGTGGATGCTTCAGTACTACTTTAAAAGGGGATCTAAATAATTTGGGGGGATAGAGGGAGTTAGGAATCTGGAAGAGTGAGAGTAGAGACGGATAAAAGGGGGCAGGATGAGGTTCTTGAGGAGATGACAGAAAAGTTTTGAGGGTCAAGAAACGGAATGAAGGTTTGTAGCAGTGGTGGAAAGAGAAACTGGTAATAGCCACTAGAAAATCCCAGATGCCAGGGAAGCAACATTTTGCCAGGACACAACAAAGATGACATTAGCCTAAATGTCAAGCACACAGGAGATAGAACTTTTAGAGACCATAACCAGTGTATGTGGACAGCCCAACTGGATGGAGCCTCCAACCCACCTCAAAAATGTTAAGCCAGACTTGTTACTGTATTAAGTAAATACAGGGAAWTATTGGAGGTAAGACTGCAGGAAAGGGTATCTAGAGACTGGCAAGCAATGAATTCATCTCTTCTGCCGACGACACCAAACCCAGAYACTATTGCTGATGTCAAGATGGGCTTCCTGTCAGGAGCCTGATATAGCCGTCTAATAAGAGGCTCTACAAGAGTCTGACCAAATATGTGGATGCTTTCATTCAACTGGCATAGGACTTAGCACAGAGACCCCAARGGAAGAGTTGGAAAAGTACTGTACAAGTTGAAGTGGATTGCAACTTCATAGGTAGAATGACAATATCAACTAACAAGACCATCCTGAACTCCCAGAAACTAAACCACTAATCAAAGAATATAAAGGGAGTGATCTCATGGCTCCAGCCACAGATGTAGCAGAGGAAGACCTTATCTGCCATTCAAGGGAGAGGAGACACTTTTCCTGTGGAGGCAAAATGCCCCAACATAAGGGATTGCTAGTGTGGTGAGTTTTGTGTAGAGGCAGAGGGTAGGGAGGATATGAGAGAGGGCTTACAGAGGGGAAATGGGGAAGTAGGACAGCTTTTGAAATGTAAACAAGTGAAATAAGCAATAATAAATAAATACATAAATAAGGAAAAAACAGTAATACATAGAGATAATATCCATGCAATAATAATTACTGAAAATAAGCAACATATTTGAAAAGGAACAAAGAATAGCAGTTATTGTATTGGGGGTTAGAAAAGAGAAAGCATACTGGGTAAATAAAACAGTATTGTAATCTCAAAAATAAAGAATAGATTTAAAAATACATTTCCACCATGAAAAGATAGAAGCAATGTCTGCAATCCCCCAACTAACATTCAAATGACAAGTCAATATAGAAATTTATCAACGTTGTACCTAGGAAATGGGTGAGATTATTGGGAAAATTTACATTTTTGATTGGTTATTTCATGGGCTGTGTGTGCTCAGAATATCACTATGTAATAAGAATGATGACTATCTTATAGAACAGATGACAGAGCCAATCGTCCATACTCCTCCTTGGCCTATATTTGTGAGCCTCTTAAAAGGCTATATTCAGTAAGTGTAGACTTTCCTACAATAAATTGTCTATGCATGTGGATAATGAAGTGTGGATCTCTGTCCTTTTGCTGTCATTTAGTGAGGAGATGTAAACAAACTGCAAGGCCAGCTAGGCTATCTTATTATCAAGTGGCATAGATGATTGCACAAAATGGCTGCTATTTGGCTTAGAATAAAGACTAGACAGCACCTGGATCTATTCCTCTTCATTTTCAGCTCATTCTTTTCTCAAGAGTCTYTGAGCTTTAGATATTGTCACATAAATGATTCACAATTTTTTCACTACAGTGGTTTACTGAATGCTGAAGTGTATTTGTCATAGGAATGACTCCGAGAAAGCCTTATTGAAAATTGGTTGGATATTTTCTTCTGAGTACAAAGCAAAGGTGGAGTAAATGATAAAAATTAAGAAATGGACACTTGAATTAATAAACATGGAATATAGGAATTGCTTATGAGAATAAACACAAATGTAGGGGATTTTGCCTGAAGCTACTTTTAATATCCAGTGGATTTTTTTCCCACTGGAGACTACGTCTTCTGTTTTCATAAGTATTTGCATAACTGACACCCCCTAAAATACATAGATTATTGCCTGTATCAGAATGAAAATTAAATGAAGTAAAAACTTTAGTCCTATGTAAATCTCTCATACCTTTATTGAGCTTGGTGGCTGATGYCCATTGAATGTCACTTGTTACTGTGAAACATGCCAGATGCACAAGCAACTAGGATTTGAGCTCACCAGTCTCTATTTATAAGGATATATGAGCTATCTTCAAATGAGAGTATATTTTTGACTAATCCTATATTTTTATATCCAAGCCCCACATTCCAAACAGTCAGCATTCAGAGAAACTGAACCTTGCTTTTCAATCAGTTTTATAATGTAAGCAAGAAATTTGATAACAGATTTTATTGATTTAGAATCCATTTTCCAAGGAATCTGTGACCAAAACTACTATGAAGGAACCCATTTCTATCACTGCCATTCACAATTTAAACATTATGGCCTCAGAAATTATCTGCTTTTATAAGTGTGTACTTTCTATAGTAACACACAAAGGATATTATAATCTGTCTCAATYATCTGGTTAGGTTTCCCATATAAAATACACAACAAAGCTTCCAAAAATTGTATTGCAACCTCTGTTATTTTTCCCATTTTCAAATAATATTCCATGCCTGGTTATTCAGAAACACATTCATTTATATTAAACTAGATACAAAATCTGATAAATACTCAAAGTTTAACATTAAGTTAAATACATAGAAGCAAAAGGAATATATATAATGGACAGAAAAATAAGACAAATTACTGAGTCACAACCCTTTAGTTAACTATATATTTATCAGGACAATAGAAATGATAAACTTGATAAAGAGCATGAAAACAATATTTTCTGTTCTAAACAAATATTAAGAAATTCAAGACAGATGAGAAACCATCAATAAATATAAGCTAGATATAATAGAGCATGATTAATTCATTCTGTTATCATCAATTGACTCTTCCACATACCAATATTGAGATCAAATTAAATTAAATTGAGGCTYTTAGATTACAAGAAGGACAGAAACATGAATTTTAAAAAATTACCACAGAACATACAACACCCACAGGATGGTAATTAATAATTACTATTAAAAAGTCAATGATATTAAATAGTTATCAACAGAAAACAACATAAATAAAYAATCTACTATCATGCATGGAGAGTGAGTGGTGGCTGGAAACCTTAGTAAGTCGAGATTCAAAGTAAAARAAAAAGAAAAAAATTATGGTATATTAACATTTTTAATCAAGCAAACACTTAGCTATGTCTGTCCTTAAAGAATGGAGTAAGCGGATATGTAATTAGCTATATTTGTTCCCAAGAGAAACAACATAATACTTATGTTAAAACGTGGATTGAAAACTACTGTAAAATATCTGAGACTGTCGATGGTACCAAGATGATAACAAAGGACAATTGCAGTATTTAATTTTTGTACACTCAGAGGGCACTGGCATACTAGGAAATGTGATAACAGAAAATATTTTAGAAAATCTCATAGTGACAAGAGAGAAGTATTGTCCTGTGATAAAAATCTTTTACAGATCTGGTTCCCCTAAGCAGACTAAAGAGCAACAAGTTTCCTCTCTCCATCAGACACTGAAGGCTGACATAATACGCCATCCGTGCAGATGAAGCAGAACTCCAAGGCTGAGCGCTGAATGATAGATCTTAAAACTGAATCAATGAACAGAATCAATAACAAATACTCTCCACAGAAAACAGAAGCAGTTTCATTCAGAGCAGGAATGTGAAGAATCATAGCAAGTTACCTGAGCACGATGACGTTTTCCCTTCATTTTCAACAACAGGTTTCCAGAGCACTCCTCCTTGTTTGTGGAGCAGCTTACAGTCAATCTCTTTCAACAGCCTTGGCTGTGCCGCTAGCTAAATATTAACCAGGAACGTTACTGGAAAATTTTTATGTCAATAGATTTCTTTAGCTCTCGTTGATGCAGAATGGCTGAGTATACTTAGGAAAACAGAGAAAAGATTTTGGACCAATCAGAAGAGAGATCTCAAAAATGACGATGAAAGCAAAGCCTGTTGTTACCATGGAGATATCTTCATCAAAGCTCCTCTATCTCTTCTTTCCCTTTCCTGCCTGTTGCATCAGTAATAAAAATAAAGATGAAATAGAAGGAGAAAGACCAAAATATTATGTAATCTTTTTTTGGTTTTGGCTCTAAATAAAAAAGAGAAAACTGTCTAGTAATGACTTTGCCTTTAACCCTATATCTGACTAATGGTACCTATAATAAAGCCTCCATTTGTTTCTAGGGACTGTGCTTACAAACATGGGCTGTCAAATGCACTCCAGTGCTGAACCTTTATAATCTTCCTGTGCTAATATCCYGAAGAGCTATATTTATTTGAAAAAATTTCTCCCTAGTTCATATGTTTATGAACATTATAACTGGCAAAAAATGCACTTGAATTATCTAAAGGCATAATTATGTCCAATTTCATAAAGCTATTTACCACATAATACACTATGTCTTAAATTATAATAACGGTGAAGAAATTTTAGTTTGAGAGTATTTTCKAAAAGAAATATTCAAAACTTAGTCACAGTGAAATCACTTTTTTGTGTGGATTCATGTGTGCTTTTTTATGCAGAGAATCATATTGTGTATAAGTTTATGGCATCTATTGAGAACTTACAGAATTTTATTAAGTTATCATTACTCTCTTCACATTAAATTTAAAATTCCTATGTCATATATTGTGTTAAAATACAACCGTTACATACAATATATTTGGGTTACCCACAATATCTATACCTTATATTGTGCAAACGATTAATATGATCTCATTTTAATACACACTCCATTCTATTTGGAAGTAGATGCAGCAAGATCTACAGGAGCACGAGTGCCATCTAATGCTAATCTTGCACGAAATATATTACTTTACCTCTCCATTCAGTTCATCAAATACCAACAGCTACTACAATTTTCTTCCATTCCAACTCAGATGCCTTCCTCTAAAGTTATCCTCAAGTTTCAACTTTAGATTTTCCATACTTGACTGAAATTTTGGAAAATATGACAGTGTTTATGCTCCTGCCCAATAAAAAGCACATATATAGCTGAAAAAACCACAGAAGTCTCTCTTATATCCTCTATGTCATAAGTGAATCAACCTTATGACAAAGTACAGACCTATACTGAATATACTTACCAATTATTTCAAACTTCCTTTTCACTGAGAAGGAGTAATTTTTATTAAGAGGTACAAATGTATGCCATCATTGYCAATCCTCATTGCACAGGGTTTGTTAATGTTAATGGCTGAAAATTTATTATAGTATCAAGTAATATATGCTTCAAAGTAATATGGATAGAGTAATTTTACTCAATAGTTCCTAAATGAATAACATGTTAATAATAAAAATTATTTTAATCCCTTCTAAAATATTACTCATCTTGTTGTGCTCCTAGTAGTTCAAGTCATTTCCACACAATACTCATAGATGTAGTTCCCTCATTTTCTTCCATTCATTCAACTTTTGTTTTACTTGGGTTTTTTGTTTGCTTGTTTTTTTTGTTTTTATATTTTTTGTTAGTTTCGAGGATTTTGTTGTTCTCTGCACACAACTTCCCATTTTTTGTTTTTGTGTTTTGTTTGCTTTTAGTACATTACAATGTATATTCTATGAACTGATGACAGCTATGTAAGAAACAAATCTACAAGTATATAATATATAGGTCCCTGTGCTATATATGGTCTGGTTTTTCCTCATTGCACCAATGTCAGTTTGCAGTTCTGACTCATAGAGTGTCTATTAAGGCAAATCAAATGTTAGTTACTTCTACAAGATTTGGACTAATTTTTTCCAAGATATTTTGCAGGCCAGTCAGCATTATAGGTCAAAGATTTGATATTGAGTTGGGGCTTACATTTATTTTATTAGCCTATGGAGAACATTACAAAAAATAAGAAACTGATATGTACTTATGCAATTCTCTTTTAGGCACTTGTTTAACATCTTTGTTTTTAGTGGATTGATTATGTGTTATCATTAGCAGTGACTTTTTTGAAGCTTCCTCTTTGCAAGATATGAGAACAAATACAGAGATACATAACCAAATATTAAGCAGAGAGAGAGAGAGAGAGAGAGAGAGAGAGAGAGAGAGAGAGAGAGAGAGAGAGAGAGAGAGAGAGAGAGAGAGGACAGCAGAGAGAAAAGACAGCAGAGAGAGAGAGAGGACAGCAGAGAGAGAAGACAGGAAAGAGAGAACTTAGAAAGTACGGCTCTAAATTGGATGACTCCATCAAGCCCCTCCATTCAGAGTTCAGGAATCTTCATGGAAAAATAGGCAGAAAGAATGTCAAAGTCAAAAGGGATAGATGACACCARGAGAAATAGGCTCACTTAACCAAATAAGAAATGTTAGTATGAACTCATAGATACTGGAGAAGTAACAACAGAGGATACATGAGTCATCACTAGTTCCTCTGGTTATTACATATATAATTTTAAAATTATTTGTTTTACTAACTTATTTATATCCTAAATTTTGCTTCCTCCAAACCCTCTCTCAAAGTTCTGCCATCCCTCCCTTTCTCTTTTGCCTCTGAGAGGGCAGCTCTGTCCCTATTCCTCCAACTTGGTACATCAARWTTCCACAGGATTGTGTACATCTTGTCCTCCATCCTGGTACATCAAGTTTCCACAGGATTGCGTACATCCAGTACCTCTGTAGTCACATGTGGCAGCCCTCTGCTACATATGTGACTGGAGCCAGACACTGAATGCTCTTTGGTTGGTGGCTCCGACTCTGGGAGCTCACAAGACTCCAGATTACTTAAMACTATTGGTCTTCCTGTGTGGCTGCCATCTCCTTGAGTGCCTTCTATTTTTCCCCTAACTCTTGTACAGACCCTTGTTCAATGTTTGTCTTTGGGTATCTGCATCTGTTTCAGTTACCTGCTGGGTAGAGTCTCTCGGAGGACTGTTATATTAGGATTCTGTCTGCCAGGACAATGTAGGGTCATTAGTAGTGAGGTGGATCTCTATTATATGTAGGCAATTCAGCTAGTTGCTCATAGAATACAMCGATTTCTACAGTAATCTATTAGGTTGTTCCTACGTGGCCTGCCTCCCTATTGGCCTGCCTCCCTGCCTTAGTGTACCTTTCTGCCTAAGAATTTCTGATTCTGATTCTGAGCATGGTGTATAGTTTTATACCAACTTGACACAAGATAAAGTCATCTGAAAGAAGGGAGACACGGTTGACAAATTGCCTCTATACTTAGGCTGTAAGGAAGCCTGTAGGACATTTTTAAATTGGTGATTGATGTATGATTGATGTAGCTAATTGTATGTGTTGCCACTCTGGGGATGGGTGTCCTGAAGTGGATAAGAAAGAAAGCAGGCCAAATAAGTCATGAGGAACAAGCCAGTAAGCAGCTCCCCTCCATGAATTTTGCATCAGTGCTTGTTTCCCAAGTTTCAGCCCTGCTTGTGCTACTGTCCTGTCCTTTTCCTTCAATAAGGAAGAGTGAAATCGAAAGATATCCCAAATAAATGCTTTCCTCCACAAGCTGCTTTGGTTATGGTGTTTCATCATAGCAATGATAACCCTGATAAATATAAGAAGTGTTACTGTTCCTTCTGCTTTTGTTTTATAACATTATTTCTAACCTAATATTTTAGATTATAATTTTGTACAATATGTGTCTGTGTATGTGTATATGTATGTGTATATGTATATGTATGTGTTTGTGTATATGTATGTGTATGCATATGTATATATATATATGTTTATATGTATATATGCATGTGTGCATGTATATTCATGTTTATTTGTCTTGAGATATGTGTGTGTGCATACATATAGGTGTGAATGTTAAGTGCTTTGCAGCTAGTCATTTACCTTTTCTCCTGCTATTTCTTCATGTAAGACATAAATATTTAGCTTGGAGTCCACAAAAGATCATTATCAAATTTGTGTACCTCTTAAATAATTCACAAGCCATATATTTGTATACCTGTGTATATATATTCTCAGACCATCAGAGCAGTTCGTGTTTCAAAGTATCTCTTTCCTTCCTTTCACTGGTGTACGTGGTGTTTGTCTTCCTGAGGCTACACTCTCCTAAAGCAATTTTTTTCTATTCCAATTTCTTTCGTGTCCAATTCCTTCTTTCTGGCCCATAATCACATCTTAGAAGCAAATGACTGGGCATTCTCTCAGGCAGCAGTACTTACCTTTATTTCCTAACTTTTAAAAATTGGTATGTATCAATTATATTATAACCAAAGATTTCATATAGACATTTTATGCTGCTAAATTGTGTTCTTTTAACATATTTATGTCCTTATCAATGCATTTTCTTTCTGGCTTACTCTCTCCTAAAAGTTTTCCTTGGCTACTACAACCTTGCCTCTAAGTTCTCTTCATATGTTTAATGGATCAGTTCCTTGCTAACATTTATCCTGTTTTTTGGCCCTCTCTGTATTGTGAATCTGCCCACTTACTTTTAGTGATTTTTTTGTATCTGGTCTACTCAATATTTAAGGAAGTCCTTTCACAACTGGTTGTTTTTTAAACACACAGGATAAGGCGGGGTTCCCTATTCTTTAGATCAATGGGATAGTTAAGAGACCCTATCCAGAATGGCAAGCATGACTTTGACAGGCCTGCTCCTCTCTTCCAATCCCTCTCTCTTGCTAAAAGATAGTAGGTTACATTCCAAAAGCTAGCCACCAAGGTATATACACTTATTTAGAAAAATTCTTCCTCCTGAGGCTCACTATGAAAGTTCATTTACCAAAGTATTGAAGTCCAGCTCTGCTAAGTAACATATCCAATTGAAATTAAATATCTTTGTAATACAGGGATTCTTATTTTACCTTAACAACCTCTCATTTGCCTATGAGTCACCTCAGTCTCTTCTCTATCCAGAGATAGTCTTTTTTGTCCCTTACCCCAACAGGTACTCTATTCTCCACTCTCCTTTGTTCTATATAAAATGGAAGGTAAAATATAAGACAGCGACAAAATGATTTATCCTGAGGTCTGTCTCCAGCTAACTATACAATAAAAGAGTTTGTGGTGACTGGAGCCTGGTTTTGTACCTGACTACTCTGGTCTCGATCCTGGCTATCTCTAATAAAGCACACATATTTGTCTGAGTCTTTTAAATTAAAACTCTTGCCCGTCACATGAAGCTTCTTGCCCACAAATGTCATTTTTCCCAAAGTGTTATACTGACACCCATACAATATGCCATTACATAAGACATTTATGTATATTTCAGTACTCGACACAAAAATAATTTAGATTTTGAAAAAAGTGTTGAATTCCAAACCTGCCTCAGAATTAYATTCAGTAATAAAGTATTGATGAGTGACATATGGATAAACAAATACTTTAAGAGGTATTAGTTTTATAAAAGAAATGTATATCATATATGTATATTCTCAGCATATTCTATGAGTTTATGGAAATTTTTGTAGCGCTGCAGAGGTTGCTGTTTGAAAGTGGCATTTCTTTTTGATCCTCAGGTGCAATTAACACTCTTAGCATATTTTGTTCAATACTAATATATGAATATTGTGTGTTTGAACAAWTCCATTGAATTCTCTAAAATGAATTGCTACCCAATCATAGTTATGACTATCCTATCCAAAGTCATATGCTTTCTAACTTTAAAAACAACTGAGTTCTACTTTGCTTCCTATTTGAGGTGCAGGGAGTACAATTTTATATGCTGCATCCAATGAAGATTAGGGCCAGTTCACCTGCTTTCATGACCCTGACATAATCCCTTGGCAATACCTCAGGTGGCTAGGGGAAATAGGTTATCAACCCCACACACAGGTTATCTCCCTGCATAAAGAATGTTGGGACAGTATCCACCTGTGCATCTGCACCCCACCCATTATGTCTAGGAGCTGAACATGTTAGGCACAAGTCAGGGTCTTCTGAGTGCTGCACCCCACAGGGGCAGGGACAGATCTTCCACTTCCATTACCTAGGCCAGTTTTCCCAACAGCCAGAGGTGGAAGGAAATCCTTGGGAAGAGCATCACCCCCACACCCTTACTACCCATGGGAGATGAGTAGTGGTGTTAGCTCTCACACACAGATACACTTAATACAGATCACCCATACTTAATAATGGAATATGAATAGCCTCTCAGAGAAAGTCCAAGAAAAATCTTTTTCTTTGGCAGCCCATTAAATGCCAGAAGTCACTCTGATAGTGCTTGGCAGTCAAGATACTTGCTTCTAGCCATACTGTGACTGGCTTGGTATAGTATAAGAAATATACAGGCAATAGCATATCTTTACAATTCATGACTGCATCTGTCTTTAAAAATTCCTCAAATACTGTTTGAATGCTGTCTTATTTTGCCACTTGCTCATGTCATAATTTATCCGAGAAATATAAACTGCTCTACCTGTCATCCCCTTCCCTACCATCATAAGAGTGAATGCTAAGGTTTTATTATATATATTCTAGAAATAAGTCCCAGTGCTAATGTATTCAAGTGAGCATATTGCCAACTGATCCACCTATTGGGCTGGGTATATTAAAACCTTAACAATAAAACCTAACCATATGAATTTAACTCAAAGTCCACACTTCTGATCACATTTTTATTCTCTGTTCTTAGAAGTTCCTCCTGTTTCAACAACTTTTTATTCTAGCATGAAAATCCTAAGGCCAKAAACATGCACTGTTTCCTGTGATCCCCGCATATATAATAAAATATTTGCAGTAAAGAGAACTCTTACATATAATAAATGTCAGAACAGATCAAAACCTTACTTTAGTCTTTCTACATTCTAAGAAGTTGCATTTAATATTTTCTTACAACAAATCTTAGATAAAGCCCTCTATGATACTCAGGATATTACTATTTCTAATCATTATTACCATGGTGTGTTAACATATAGAGTACAACTTATTACAATTATAATGCCTCAAGTTAAACTTTATCATTCTACCAAAATTTACCTTTTTTCTAAATTATATTTGCCCACTCTTAGCAGTTATATGACTATTAGTAGCTTGGTGCTCACATCTTAATTTTTCACTACATGTCTGCTGTATATGTAGATTATTTCACAGTGAGAGGATTTATATCCATTACAGTAAACCTAGTTTACTTCACATGTCAGGTAATATTATGAACGATAAAAGGAAATGTATATTTGATAATTGTCTGACATTGGCTCTATGTAAAACCCTCATAAGCTTATTATAGGTGGTGGTAGATAAACATTAATGGAACTTCTTACTGTGAAACATACAAGATTCACAAATAAATAGAATTTGAGCTTACTTTTCACAATCATCCTTAGTGGGAACTATATGGGNTCCATTGAATTCTCTAAAATGAATTGCTACCCAATCATAGTTATGACTATCCTATCCAAAGTCATATGCTTTCTAACTTTAAAAACAACTGAGTTCTACTTTGCTTCCTATTTGAGGTGCAGGGAGTACAATTTTATATGCTGCATCCAATGAAGATTAGGGCCAGTTCACCTGCTTTCATGACCCTGACATAATCCCTTGGCAATACCTCAGGTGGCTAGGGGAAATAGGTTATCAACCCCACACACAGGTTATCTCCCTGCATAAAGAATGTTGGGACAGTATCCACCTGTGCATCTGCACCCCACCCATTATGTCTAGGAGCTGAACATGTTAGGCACAAGTCAGGGTCTTCTGAGTGCTGCACCCCACAGGGGCAGGGACAGATCTTCCACTTCCATTACCTAGGCCAGTTTTCCCAACAGCCAGAGGTGGAAGGAAATCCTTGGGAAGAGCATCACCCCCACACCCTTACTACCCATGGGAGATGAGTAGTGGTGTTAGCTCTCACACACAGATACACTTAATACAGATCACCCATACTTAATAATGGAATATGAATAGCCTCTCAGAGAAAGTCCAAGAAAAATCTTTTTCTTTGGCAGCCCATTAAATGCCAGAAGTCACTCTGATAGTGCTTGGCAGTCAAGATACTTGCTTCTAGCCATACTGTGACTGGCTTGGTATAGTATAAGAAATATACAGGCAATAGCATATCTTTACAATTCATGACTGCATCTGTCTTTAAAAATTCCTCAAATACTGTTTGAATGCTGTCTTATTTTGCCACTTGCTCATGTCATAATTTATCCGAGAAATATAAACTGCTCTACCTGTCATCCCCTTCCCTACCATCATAAGAGTGAATGCTAAGGTTTTATTATATATATTCTAGAAATAAGTCCCAGTGCTAATGTATTCAAGTGAGCATATTGCCAACTGATCCACCTATTGGGCTGGGTATATTAAAACCTTAACAATAAAACCTAACCATATGAATTTAACTCAAAGTCCACACTTCTGATCACATTTTTATTCTCTGTTCTTAGAAGTTCCTCCTGTTTCAACAACTTTTTATTCTAGCATGAAAATCCTAAGGCCAKAAACATGCACTGTTTCCTGTGATCCCCGCATATATAATAAAATATTTGCAGTAAAGAGAACTCTTACATATAATAAATGTCAGAACAGATCAAAACCTTACTTTAGTCTTTCTACATTCTAAGAAGTTGCATTTAATATTTTCTTACAACAAATCTTAGATAAAGCCCTCTATGATACTCAGGATATTACTATTTCTAATCATTATTACCATGGTGTGTTAACATATAGAGTACAACTTATTACAATTATAATGCCTCAAGTTAAACTTTATCATTCTACCAAAATTTACCTTTTTTCTAAATTATATTTGCCCACTCTTAGCAGTTATATGACTATTAGTAGCTTGGTGCTCACATCTTAATTTTTCACTACATGTCTGCTGTATATGTAGATTATTTCACAGTGAGAGGATTTATATCCATTACAGTAAACCTAGTTTACTTCACATGTCAGGTAATATTATGAACGATAAAAGGAAATGTATATTTGATAATTGTCTGACATTGGCTCTATGTAAAACCCTCATAAGCTTATTATAGGTGGTGGTAGATAAACATTAATGGAACTTCTTACTGTGAAACATACAAGATTCACAAATAAATAGAATTTGAGCTTACTTTTCACAATCATCCTTAGTGGGAACTATATGGGYTATATGAGGTATCTTCCAAGAAAAGTATATTTTTATTCATCCTCTATTTATATATCTCAGCCCCATATCTAAAACAATTAGCATACTGAGAAACAGAATATTACTTTTCAGTCCTGGAAKGTAAAGAAGAAATTTAATACTGTTATTTTATATTTCATATTTTATTGATTTAGAATCCTTCATCCAGGAATCTTTGGCCAAAACTACTACCCATTTCTATCATTGCCATTCACAATTTAAACATTATGGCCTCAATAATTTYATTCCTTTATATTTTGTGTACTTTTGACAGGAACAGGCAAAGGCTACTCTAATCTTTTCTAGCCACCTTGTTAGGATTCACTTGTACAGTATACAATAAATCTTCCTAGGTTTCTACTAGAACCTCTGTCTTTGCAACCATCATTTTTTTTTTTATTTTCTACATTCTTTGTTTAAATTCTGAATGCTTTCCCCTTTCCTGGTTCCCCCATCACCATATGTCCCCTAAGTCCCCTTCCCTCTGCCCTTTCCCCAATCACCCCTCTCCCATTTCTCTTTTCCTGTACCACTCTATGATACTGGATCAAGTCTTTTCAGGATCTAGGCCCTTTCCTCCCTTCTTCTTGGGAATCATATGATTCCAACCATCATTAACTAATTTTCCATACTTGCTTATTCAGATGCACATTCATATCTCTTAAATGAGCCCCAAAAAACTTACAAATAGTAAAACTTTAGTATTATATATATATAAAACAAAAAGAATACAGATGATAGAAAGGAAAATAAGACAAAACACTGAGCTACAAACTTGTAGTTAACTATATGGCTATCAGAACAATAGAATTGATAAACTTGGAAAAGATTATGTTAAGAATACTTATGTTCTAAATAAATATTAGAAAGTTCAAAACTGATGAAAAACAATAAAAATAAGTCAGATATAATAGAGCATGATATATTCAATCTATTATCATTAACTAATTCTTCCAAAAATCAATATTTAGATGAAGTTTAATGCAATTGCGGCTCTTCAATTATGCACACGTACAGAAAATTGTATTTTATAAAATTACCACATAACACAATTGCCACAGGATTTTGAACAAGATGATCAAAGATACTAAATATTAATTAAGACAAAATTATAGCTAATCTAACTTGCTGTGACTCAGAGAAAGTGGGTGGTATCAGGAATCCTTAGTAAGTTGAAATTCAATGTCAAAACTTAAGAAAAATTTTGTGATATTAACCTTTTTAATTGAATTATATGCAAACTCGTTCCTTTTATAGACCTTACAGAATGAACTATGCAGTTATGTAAGTATAACCATAGAACTATGCTTGTTCCCAACAATAATAATGTAAATCTGATGTAATATAAAACATCTGAGAACTTTGATGGTATCAATATGGTAACAAATGATAATTGTAGTGTTGATGTTTTAGTACTCTGAGAGTTCAGTGGCATAGTAAGTAAGGTGATGTCAGAAAATGTTCTAGAAAGTCTCATGGTGCCAAGTGAGAACTTGTGTCTGGATATAAATATCCTTTACAGATCTGGTCCCTCAAAGCAGATTAAGGAGCAACAAGTTTCCTGTCTCTTTCAGATACTTTGCAGATGAAGCAGGACTCCAGGGCTGAGAGCTTTATGATAGATATTAAGATTGAATCAATAAACAGAAGCAATAACAAATAACTTGCACAGCAAAAAGAAGTTTCATTCAGATCAGAAATGTGAAGAATCATAGCAAGTTACCTGACCATGATGATTTTTTCTTTTCATTTTCATTGGCAGGTTTCCAGACCAGTCCTCCTTCTCCTAGAATCAGCTAGTCGTCAATCTCTAGCAAGATCGTAGTACGAGCTGGGAGCTAGGCATCAACCAGGAGAATTACTGGAAAATATTTTATGTGAATAGATTTCCTTAGCTCTGAGATGCAGATTAGATGATTATATGTAGGAAAATAGAGAAAAGATTTAAGTCCAATCAGGAAAGAGGTCACAAAAATGACAAAGAAAGCAAATGCCTGTTGTTACCATGGATATTTCTCCATCAAAGCTTCTCCATCTCTTCTTACCCCTCCCTGCCTATTGCATCAAGAATAAAAATAAAGATGAAGTATTAGGAGAAAGTTCAAAATATTATGTAATTATTCTTCGGTTTCTGGCTTTAAGTAAAAAGAGAGAATGCGGCCTGTGTTGTTGACCCTGTTTCTTGTTAATGTTACCTATAATAAAGCCTCTATTTTTGCCTAGGGACTTCTGCTTGTAATCATGGGCTGTCAAATATACTCCAATGCTGATCTTTTGTTATCTTCCTGTGCCAATATACTGGAGAGTTACGTTTATTTAGAAATTTTTCACACCAGTTCATATATCTATGCACATTACAACATACAAATAATGCAATTTAATTATCTAAAGGCATACTTGTGTACAGTTTCATAAAGCTATTTACCAAGCAATTCAATGTTTTAAATTATAATAATATTAAAGAAGTATTAAGAGGAGTTTATTTTAGAAAAGAAATATCCAAATTATAGGTGTACAGCAATCATTTATTTGAGTGTAATTACACGTTTTTTTATTATACAGAGAAGCACATTGTATATATGCATATGGTGTCTATTTGAGATGTCATAAAATTGTTAATGAGATGTTATTATTTTGTAATCATTTAATTTAATATTCCTATGCCATATAATGTGGCAAAAATGTAAGAGTTACATGCAATACATTAGGATTACCCACAATATCTACTACTAATAATCCATGGCCACTTAATGTGGTCTCTTTTAATTCACACTCAACCTATTTAGCCCTGTGGATATGTGCTCAGATTCAGAGAGGTCTACAGGAGCATGAGTACCATGTGACGCTAATCTTCCCTGAAAATATAACTTTCCCTCTGCAACCAGTTCATCAAATGCCAACAGCTATTCCAATTACTTTCATCCCAACTCTGCTTTCTTTGTAATGTCAATGTCCAGTTTTACCTTCAGATTTTGCATACTTGACTGAAATTTTAGGAGATTTGACTGTGTTTATGCTGTTCCCTTGTGGGCAGCACATATGGAGCAACACAAAGACACTCTCATATTCTCTATGTTACAAATGAGCCAACATTTGAACAAAGTACACACTTGCACTGAATATACTTTTCAATTTACTTCAACTTTCAATTGAGAAGCAGTAATTATTAACATGTTCAAAAGTAAATCATGGTCACCATTTTGTATTGCACAGGGCTTATTAATGTTAGTGGCTGCAAGTGTATTATAGTTTATAGTAATATATCCTCCCAAATAATAAGGAGAGTATACAATCATTTAATTACTACAAAAGAAAACACGTTTTAATAGTAAGAATAATTTTATTCCATTCTACAATATCATTCATGCTATTGTGTTCCTGATGGTTCAATTCCTTTACAATACAAGCCTCACAGTGGCATGTCCCTCATTTTCTTCCATACATCTAACTTTTGCTTGCTTACTTGGTTTTGTTTGTTTGTTTCATTTTCTTTCAATTTGAATTTTGTTCTCTTCATCCTATTTCTGTCTTTTTCTTTATTTTTGTTCTTTTTAAATGTATCACAATACAGATTTCAAGAAATGATGATGCCTATGTAAGACACAGGTCTACAGGTATATAATACCTAGGTCTCTGGACTATCTATTTTCTGGTTCTTTTTCACTCAACCAGTGTGAGGTATGGGTTCTGACTCATGGAGTAAGTGTGCATTAAGGGTAGTCAGATGTTAGTTATTTCTACAAGATTTRTTCTACATTTAGCATTGATATTTTCCAGGCAAGTCAGCATTATAGATCAAAGATTTTGATTTCAAGTTGAGGCTTACATTTATCTTTTCATACACTACATATTACATTACACACAAAAGATACTATTTTGTAGTGATGAATGTTCTATTTTAGGCACCTGACCAATGTCCCRGGTTTTAATGAGCTGTGTGTTATCTTTCACAATTTCATTTTCTGAAGATTCGTCTATGCAGGTTATGAGAACAAATATAGTGATCCACAACCAAATATTAAACAGAGAGAGGAGGTAGAGAGGCAGAGAGATGTTTGTTGTGGGGAAAAGGAGAGAGAAGGAGAGAGAGAGAGAGAGAGAGAGAGAGAGAGAGAGAGAGAGAGAGAGAGAGAGAACTTAGAAAATACTGCTCTAGTGAGATCTCTGGATCAATTCCCTCCACTCAAAGCTCAGAGAACTTCACGGAAAAGAAGGGAGAAAGAATGTAAAATCCAAAATGGATGAAGAATACCAAGAGAACTAGGCTCACAAAATCAAATAAGGAATCTTCATATGAACTCAGAGGACACAGAGATGGGAATAGTAACCACAGAGGATACATGAGTCTGCACATTTTCCTCATACGYATTTGGTTATCCAACACAAAATGATCAGTTTTAAATATACATGAATGAAATTACTAAAATTAAAATGGCTGCATTTATGACTYTAAGTGTAAATATATACATATGTACAGATAAATGCATGTATGAAAACAATGTATTTGAAAAGGAGGAAAAATATATTGGTGGGCAGGAAAGACAAAG